>JAQIWG010010392.1:0-10027 GCA_034695025.1 Chamaedrilus cognettii
TATGTCTGATATTTTTATGTCTGATATTTTTATGTCTGATATTTTTATGTCTGATATTTTTATGTCTGATATTTTTATGTCTGATATTTTTAAGTCTAAAATTTTGCTGCAAAAATTTAACTAATTGGCATTTCCGCGAATGCATAGCACAATTTGTTTCCTATGAGAACCAAATTGCGCACACATAAAAAACTAGTCAAACCTATGCGGCATACCAGGTATGAGTGATACAAGCATGTGCAGTTGTACATATGCGGTACAACTGGTATGTGTGGTACATATATGTGCAGAAGTATCAACGCGGTACAGCAGCAACACGTATGTGTTTGAAAACACATATTTTTCACCATAACGATATTTTCCTCAAAACGAACACACGGCTATAGTCTGAAACTCCCATCCCGCACACATTCTCCTACTCCTACTCCTTTTGTGTTTTCTGCACCCGCTCTTTGAAACTCCCTCCCACTTTCTTTGCGCTCATGCACAACCCTGTCTACCTTCCTCTCCGGTTTGAAGACCATTTTCCTCGTAGTTATTAACCTTACCGGCCTTGTAACTGACCCGGCCTACCAACATGACTCTCCCTCTTGGCCTTGGTCTTTATCTCAGCCCGGGTGGACTAGGGATGATGCCAATGTTGCCGGGAGGGCGTCCCCGATATGGTCGTCAGACTATGAAACAAACGAAAAAGCCCACTATTATTTATTATTATTATTATTATTATTTCCTTCGTCGTGGGTTTCTACGCGTTATAAATTGATGACTGTCCATTGCGAAGGAAGATCTCCTATATCATATATGACGTCATCGACACGGACTCTAATACCCGTACCCACCATTGCGAGTTAACCTCGAGTTTGCTCAATCGGCGGATTGTGTGACGTCACGCTAGGCGTGGGAGATTGACATGAGTCATTTTCAACTCGCCGATTGGCCAACTCAAGGTTAACTCGCAATGGTGGGTACGGGTATTAGCCCATTACCATTAAATAATGACCACTATCCTAATGACCACTATCCTAATGACCACTATCATTACTATAATGATAGATGTCTGCAGAGAAGTACAGACTGCATGGTACCACCAGATACTCAGAGAGTCAACAAGCCCAGTTTTCACGAGGTCAAGGACATGAAGTTCAGGATATTTCATTCAAGTATCTGCGTACTGCAATTAGCCAATCAGCAGTTTTCTCACACACCGTTTAATTTATATAAATTATATATATATATATCATTCATCAAACAGATGTGTACACGGCAGTTATTCATAACTCGAGTGCCAACTGAGAGCGTAAGGATTGTATGTTATATATACGCTAATCCAACGCGTCTGTACTTAGAGCTGACGGTTTGTGTACTAAAGTGGAGGACGATCAAGTCATCGATATCTGACATTGGTGCATCACAGAGTCACTTGAACAACTTCGAGTTGTCAATCGCCCTCAGTGCTCGACGCAGCAAATTTGAGGTGGAGGGTGGAGGTAAATATTAAGTAGGGGGGTCGGGTTCTTAAGTAGGGGAGGAGGATGAGCTTCCAAAGGGATGATCATTCTCAAGCGGTGGCGTTATATATATAAACTCTATTTCACCAAATCAATTTGGTGAGTAAATCAACAGGAGCAAAGAAAATAATAGATAAATAAAATGTACGAAGACAGCACGCGGAATAAAGAAAAGAGAGTTGATAATATAGAGGGTTGAAAAGGTTTATATACAATTGAAATTTAAATGCTGTACACGTATTAATTTTTTTTACTAGTGATTGCGGCCTGGTTTATTCCAGACGAGATATGCTAGCTTACCCGGAGAGCAAAAAATTAGAAATCGACTCCGTCAGCATTATCTCGTTGCAAAAATTGTGGATGGGGAGCTCGAGAAGAAATTAGACACACAGGGTTCGAAGACTTAGAATCGACCCCATGCTAAAAAAATCCTGAAGTAGGGAGTCAAAAATTAATGTAGGGTTGTCCAACTCCTTCAACTCCCCCGGTGGTTAGAGCCTTCATCGCCCTTAAAGGTGCGGTGTCCTGCTAGCACAGACGTGCAAGGCCACACGAGTGACCTAGGCGAAGAACCTGAGTCTATGTTTATTTAGCGCAGCTCTCGACTCCTCAAAAGATAGGCTCTATATGTGAGTGCAGTAGTCTGATCTGATATCAAACCATCTTGAGATTCCGCGATTACACTAAATAAATTGCAATAGTGCTACTCAGCGAGATGTCTTATAAAAACCGGCGACCACCCAATCGCTATGCGATTATTATCTAATTCAAATGAAGTGAATTTTGAGGTCAAGTCCTGTGAGAGTTTAAATACAAGTTTTATACAATTCTCCATTAATTGCGAGAGAAATAAAAAACAATCGAATTCATTAAATTCATTTCACACTTGCTACTTTCGAACTGCTCCTGAAGTATCAACAAAAGAGCATCACCCTCCCCCGCACCTACGATTCAAGCAAATGATGTTATTTCCATCTCCGTTTGCATGACATATATTGGTGCGTTACAAGTGCAATATACATACATACATACATACATCAAATATAGGCATTGCTGTACTTTCAACGTTATTTTAAAAACGCAACAAAGAAAATATGATTTATGAAATTATTACCAGTGGTTAAAGTATAAAATCGGGGACCTCGGATCACTTATCTCCCATTTACCATTTTCTGCACAATACGCACTTGGGAGAGGGGCGGGGGACTACGAAAAATGCAAAATTTAAAAGCTAAATTTCAAATTCCATTGAATAGGAGCCAGGATCAGAACGGATCTCATTTATGGACATTCCGAGGGCTGGGTCCTTCAACATGGATTTAATGGTGATTCAGGATTTATTCACCGTTTTGCATTGGCTAAATCCTAAACCCCCATTAAATCCGTGTTGGAGAAAGCACCCCTGAGGGGCTGGTTTCTCCAACTGCGATCCGCAGATCGAGCTTCACTTTAACCACAGATAATCACTGCTTTGACGCTAAACAACAGATAATATATCTGCTTAGAATATAAGCAAACCATGTGAGCAGAGTTAAATGAAAATGTAACGAATTAGAAAACATGTTGACCATTAAACACTTACAAGTTTGCGCACATGTGGACAAACGGTCCTGACTTCGGCACGATTATCCCCACGAAGGAGCACACCGAAAACACCTGAAAATAATTCGTTTAATATGTCAATAATCGATATCTAATTAACGGCATGAATGCAAGCTACATGTACCTGGATGTACTACACCACAGTGCGAAGCGCTGTGGTGTAGTGATTAAGGCGTTGGACAAAGAGTCTAGAGGACATGGATTCAAGTCCCGGCGCCGGCAGCTATGAAGCCATGCGTTACAGGCCCTTCAGCAAGGCTGTAAAACACACAGGTGTCGCCAGAGCTTCTAACAACCGCGCCGGACAATTATTTATTGCGTTGGCGTCAGGAAAGGCATTTAGCCATAAAAATCCAGCTCCAGCAGTTCTCATCAGGGCGCAAACGTCTAAACCTGTGTGAAAATCTGGACATTAACGGATTAGACGACAAAAAAGGTTGTTTAGTTCTAAGTTAGGTACGATGAACAATAGCCTACCATCACGTTGAGTTTTGATTCAATTGAATCAAAATCATTAAATTAATTATTAATGTATAATTTGAAAATCATTATTTAAAAATATAATCTGTTTTGCCAATGAAACGATTGCATTTTTTAAATTGCGAACAAAATTAGCCTACTGAGATCAAATAAAAAACAGTACGGCAGCTCTGACATAAAAACGTTCGCCATAGGAGATTAGATAAGACCCAGCATTAGATAAACCCAGCAGAAGGAATCACTTATTAAAACAAGATTTAATATCTTTTAAATTCTATAGATAGACATCATAATAACTATCTCAATAGCGATCTCAATAGTAATGCAAAATTTCCCCCAAATCTAATATTTTAGTTTATAGCGAAAAATGAGCTCGAGCTGTTCTGTGAAAAATATGAAATCGCTGTAGACACTAATTTTGCTGAGCGCAGACAAGCGATTTGTAACGCGTGATTCTCTGCTCAAACCGCATGGTAGGCACCGAACTGGTAGGCCCGTAGTTTTAATATAAATGCGTGTCGTTATGATTTAGCTGGGCATCTATATTAGTGTCATTATGACGCGTCTGGCGTACGCGTGAAGACTGTTTATCCGGTCCATCCAGTTAAATTACTACGCTTGTCACGCCACGTAAAAAGTTCAATGTGCGTATACGGCACGTGGTTTATTTGCATTTGTTCAACTGTCGTTAATGATTGTATGCTCTGATCTTGTGGCGAATAAAAAGATTCGTATAGGATCTAGGCTATAATTATCGATAGCGTCTTCTGTCTGAACTCTGAGCAAATTTCATGCAGCAAGAAGATCAAGATATTTCTATCAATCAGTAAGCTATGTGTAAGTGAACTGAAATTTCATTAGACTCTAGGGAACTTTATTCTCTGTAAAGGCAGTAGAAAGTTATATGCAAACAAGTAAATACAACAGCGAGAGATAAGCAATATTCCATTAACTACAATCTTCAATTTAGTTCTAGCCCGCACCGGTTTCAATCGCTTTCGCTATATCATTCTAGCACGTTCAGTTAAATGAGCCCAGAACCACTTTCAAAGGGCGTTAACTTGCATGGTTTTAAAGCAGATACTAGGTAGGTTGAACTTGATTTCGGAGAGGAATTTTCGATTTGCGCGTCCCTTTTTTGTCTTTGCATGCAGAACTCGCGAACGGGGGGAGGGGGGGGGGGCGGGGGTGGTGGGACGCTGACGAAAATTCTGGAGATCATAATTACCGGTGCATATCCTGAAAATGCAAGATGGTATTTCACATAGTTCTTGAGAAGCTATGGCGCTTTCTAAAATTTACTACGTCAAAAACAAAGACAGAAAATAGCTATTTTTTGTTTCATGGGGGAGTCAACTTCAAAAACCTTCCCTATTCTACGGCCCTGGTGCTACCGACAGGGTAGAATACAAAAGATATACAACATGCTAAGTAAGCCTACAACCTTCAATTTAACTGAATCACCAGAATCACTTTAAAAGCGTGCTACCAGCCGTGCCACGCACCGGATAGAATGCAAAGCTAAGCAACAGGCTGTTATAATCTTCACTTTAACTCTAATCTGCACCGGTACCCCTGCAAGCAGGGAAACAAAGAATTGACGTACAGCCCAGAGCTCCCCGGGCAAGTCGTAAATGGTGACCAAATAATGAGGAGCGGTTCTCTGCGTGGCCCTCCGCACAGAATCGGACTGTATGGTCTTCGTTACTACACACATTGGAACCAGTGCGGGTTTTGGGTTTGTAGTTTAGGGACCTTAAACTATAGTATAAAAACCCCGAACCCGCACCGGTTTCAATTGCCTTCATTATATATATATATATATATATATATACTATATATATATTCTAGCACATATATCATGTCCCGGACATGACATTAAAATGTGCTCGGCAGCCCTGCCTCTGCTGTCACCATTGGGAGACGAAGCGTTGTGGCCGAGTGGTCCAAGTCGCTGGTCTCGATTTAGAGTGCGGCAGTTGTCGATTCGAATCCTGCCGTGGCAAAAGATTGTGAGCCACTTCGTGCACCCTTTGGCAAGGGTGCATGCTTAAATTCGTCAGCCACAAGTGTTCTTACGATGTCTACCAATCTACGGTGGAGCCGACACCAGCGACCATCAGCTGGTGCAATGGGGCATCACCTTTTCCCCGCAAGGGCTACAACAACAACAATACATATACAACATACAACAACAACACATACAACAACAACAGCACATATATCATATGGGCCTGGAACCACATCCACAGAGCGTTGTACTCACCGGGTAGAAGGCGAGCACCCAGATGGTTTTCTTCCTGCGCACGGCGATGCGGAAGGACCGCGTTATGAAAACGATCTCCTCGACGTAGAGGGCGAGGGTGACGAGCGTCAGCAGCAGCATGGCCACCACGAGCACCAGGCCAGCAGCAGGCAGGTCTACAGCAGGACCTCACATATAGAGCACCAGGCCAGCAGCAGGCAGGTCTACAGCAGGCGGCGGACAACTCACGCGTCAACGCATAAAGGTACGATCAAAGCATGCATAAGACCGGCTTCTTTCCACGGTGCATATTCTGCATGCAATTTAGAATGCAACGATGTCAAGAAAATTACAATGAAAAATGTCCTTATCTTTGTTTCATGCAAGTCGTGCATGAAACCCAGTTAGAGAACAAGCCGTGCACGAAACCAAGTTAAGGAAATCGATCTCATGACAAAGATCGTTTGTCACAGTTGCATGCATGAAAACTTGCCATGATTCCGTGAATGCAAAATTGCATGCAAAATATGCACCGTGGAAAGAGACCCTTAAAACGTGATTTCATGCACGCACGAAAAAAAAACAAGCGGCTAAATGATGTCAATGAAACTGGGACGCTATTTTGCCGCTTGTATGTTTTCTATGCATTAGGGACGCCGGAACGTTTTTGTGGTTGGGGGGGCAAAGTTAGAAAAGGAAGTTGTAGAATAAAGTAGTCGTCAAAATGAGTGGTGTCCATCCCGTAAGTTCATTCAATTGTCAGAGAATTTAGCGACAGGGGGAGGGGTGCTGACTACTATTGTTTGCTCCCCCCACATTGCAAAGTGGGGAGGGCATTGCCCCCCCTGCCCCTCCCCCTGTTCCGGCGCCATTGCCATGCACGCATGAAATCACTCTTTCATGCAACGTTGGGTCAGTCGGTTACAGTGCATCTTCCGAGATGGATTCTAAGCTACTTTTGGGAACACGCTTGTTCGCGGAAGGAGATCTGAGAACGGGCATGTTTCTGAAAGACGGACGTCTTCCTGGAAGAAGGAATCCGCCTCGGAAGATATAATGTAACTCTACTAATCATCAACATTGTTAATTAACTCATGATAATAATTATTAACAACGAAGGAGAATTGATATTCACTTTCATCATTCTAACGACTCACGCATGGCTGTGCATAGCGAGGGTAGGCTACTGGGGACGGCTTCTATCTTCGAACAAGGAAGAAATGAACAATAAACAAGAAGCTGTCTTTTTGCTGGTAGAAGCATCGGAGTAGTGAAATAATCTAGTGTCTACATTCACTATATGTATGTATGTATATTGCACTTTTAACGCACCAATAATATGTCATGCAAACGGAGATGGAAAAACATCATTTGCTTGAATCGTAGGTGCGGCTATAAATACATGTAGGCCTGAATATATTGTTTGCGATAAACGGAACATTTTAACCAACATCACAGGTCTAACTTGTTAACAAGTTAATAATATCACGCTACTAAATTAAACCGAAGAGATTGCTGGGTTGCCATGTGCACCGACTACAGAATAGGACCAAGCGCGTTCAAAATTTGGAAAAAAATTGAACGCGCATCATTGGGTTTCGTTGCACGACCTGCACATGAAGAGTTGTACCATGCACAATTGCACATTGTGCTAAGCTGCACTCACGACTGAGGAAGAGAGCGGAGGTTGGGGCGTAGGGCGGACAGACCGGGCGCGACGCATTGCGCAGTGCGTCCTGGTGAGAGTCGTTGACCGGTGGATGATCCATGACCTAGGTCTGAAGTCCTGGATCCCGGTCCTGAGTCCTAGTCCTTGGTAGGCCTTTACTTCTCAGTCCCGATTAACACGCCGCCGAACCTTTCGAGCTTTGATCGTAACTGAAATGACATTGAAAGTGAAAATTATGTTAAATTTGCTGTCAATGATTAAGATCGTAATGCAACTGTGAATGATCACGATAATAGGTGTTTATATTTACTTCATATTGACATATCGCACGCGTCGGGATGGTATATGCTTAGAATCTGCACATGAACATGTAGATTACACGGTAAACACCTAACTTACATACTTTCCAGGCTATTAACTACTCTTTGAGTTTTTGTCTAATAGGTCAGTCGCGTTCGCTAACGCTTTCTTTTACCTTAACATGACCGGCCAACGTGGACATGTAGGCCTACTTGTGCAATAAAATACGAACCGGGCCTATTGGCGAAGCAGTTGTCACAGTTCCATCCCGTTTGCGGATCCCTGGGGGCCATATAGAACCCCAATCTGGTAAAAGTCTTTTTAGATCCCTACAAAAAGTTTAGAATTAAGAAATGCCAGGGCCCCCCGCCCCCTCCCCCCCCCCCCCCACACCGCTCCTGGATTGGTCATTGGAGATTGTATGAAATTAGATACAACTCTGAAAAAACACAAAAATTAAATGCACTCCTGTAAATGACCTGAAAAAAAAATGTATCTCTAAAACCGCTCTCGAAAACGTTTCTCAGAACCTGGTCCCTTCCGCACGTTCGTTGCTTGAGAAGAAGTAAAAATGTGTCGTAATGTGTCCTGGAAATCATTCCCCCTCACCCACCCTTCAATTTGAGCAGCTGATTCTATTCTCAAATGGCATGTCTTTACTCCCAAATGTCGTTAATTATTTTCAATAATTTACCGCAAAATGAGTCCACTGGAAACACGCTTTAAAATATTTCTTAGGCCTAAATACCATGGAAAGACGGTGCACTGCAACAACGTGTAGTACACCGTACTCAGATATATCAGTGCAAACGTAAATTGAGCATTTAAGGATAATTTCTACATCCACCCACAATTTTCAGACTCTCTATTACTTGATCAAGGATAGGTTTTAGGAAGACGAGCCATGGACATGTTTTGGCAGCTGAGGAATATGACCGTCAGCTGAGGCCTTCCACTCAGGCATATTGCAATATAATAACACCGCAGTAAGCCGTGGTCTCAACCCGTGACGTACGTGTACTGTCAAACATGAAATTTTGCTGCATGTTGTTTTGGCGGTTTGCCTCTCAGAAATTTAGCTGCACTCAATTTTCGAGTTTCTTGGCTATTCTGCCCATTTGCTTCTGCAGCTCTGTAATTATTTGGTGCATGTAATTTTATTAAATTCACGAAATTCGCCTAAATTTGACCTATAGCCTATATGCAAGCGAAAATTTCACGTTTTACAGTGTGGCTTACGTATGCGATCAACTACGTCCCATTATTGAAGCTGAACTTGTTCCACTATATCACTCTAGAGTTCCAGTATTTTTTATACAGTTCAATGGCTTTAAAAAACGGGAGGGTTACCAGGAGCGGTTCTAAAACATTTTGGTAGAGGGGGATGACTCACGACGGCGGGGAACCAACCGATACTTTTTTCCTCCAGTACAGAAGTCGCGACCGGAGGAGGGGAGGCGGGGGTGCCAACAGACAGAAATTTTTCGTGATGTAACTAGTTTTACTTGACCAAACTTATCTTGGCATGCTGGTAGTAGGGGAGGTTGATTCATGCGTTGGGGGGGGGGGGTGATTGGCATGGGCCTAATTGCCTTGATTTTCGTTGCTTTACCAAACACCTAACCTTTGCATTGACAAAACTTGACATGCTGGTGATGGGGGGCGTGCATCCCCTCTCATCATCAACATAGAAACGCCCATGAGGGTCAGCCTATAAATTACAGAACAAACTTAAAAATCACTTTGCAAAAATTGATTAGAAAAATACTAAATTTTCTATATAAAATAATTCCTTGACCGTGTCTAAATAAAGAGTTCTGTAGGCTCACGTTACATAGTATTACAAGACCAAACATGAATGTTCCCCGGGCCCCGAGGGACATATGGGTTCTGATTTGATGGTAGGCTACGCCTGACGTTTGTTCCATAGTTGTTAGCCTACGAAACTACGGAATACGGAATACGGGGTATGCTAACCCCGTCTCACAGTAGCGGTTGCAGACTTACACAACGGGGGGGGGGGGGGGCTCAGGGGGGGCTTAAAAGTACAAGGACTCGAGCGGTGTAGAATTTCTTTTTCCTTTCGGTACAGAACTCACGAGCGGGTATGGGGAGGGGGTGCTGACAGAAACTTTTCGCTACCCTAGCGATTAATACCTGGCTTGTGATACACACAGACGCTCAATTTTTACTGGGGGGGGGGGGGCTTGAAAACCATAACAG
>JAQIWG010010393.1:0-10027 GCA_034695025.1 Chamaedrilus cognettii
TAGCCCCCCCTGTCTGTAATGCCCCCCCCTCTCTGTAGAGGCCCCTCCTGTCTGTAGCGGCCACCCCTGTCTGTAGTGGCCCCCCTGGCTAAAGACCTGTGTACTGTGCAGGGTCAAAGGACGAGTTCATGCAGTGGCGCTTCTTCGTCGTGCTGAAGCGCAAGTTTCTCTTCTACACGGTCAACCTGATGATCCCACTCATCTCGCACGCCTTTATCACAATCCTTGTCTTCTACATCCCGGCGGCGAGCACGGAGAAAATGTCCCTCAGCATCAACATCCTCCTCTCCCTCACCGTCTTCTTTCTCATGCTCGCCGAGATCATCCCCACGACCTCGCTCGTCGTGCCCCTGCTCGCCAAGTATCTCCTCTTCACGCTCGTCCTCGTCAGCTCGTCCATCATCGTGACGGTCATCACCTACCAGGTCCACTTCCGCTCCTCCTCCACACACTCCATGCCCGACTGGACGCGCAAGGTCAGTCAACACCCCCCCCCCCCCATAGTAGTGGAAATAGCCCACTCAGTTACATTTTTATTTGTATGTTTCATACTTCGACTTGTTTGTGGTTTTTTAATATGGGCTTGTCATAGCAATGGTCCAGCTATAGACCATAGTCTGTAGGCCACAGGGCTCATGGTTATATAGTCTCGCTATAAGCCTCCTTGCAGTACTTGAACACAACGGACAATCAGTTTTCTTTTTTGATCGTCCTAGTTTCATTTGCTGCTCACATCCTGCTGATTTTATTGTGTATGGTTGTAGTCCTCGGTGTATGGTTGTAGTCCTATGTGTATCGTCATAGTTCTCTGTGTATGGTTGCAGTCCTCTGTGTATGGTTGTAGGCATCTGTGTATGGTTGTAGTCATCTGTGTAGTAGTCCTTTGTGTATGGTTGTAGTTCTCTGTGTATGGTTGTAGTCCTCTGTGTATCGTTGATCGTTGTAGTTCTCTGTGTATGGTTGTAGTCCTCGGTGTATGGTTGTAGTCCTATGTGTATCGTTGTAGTCCTCTGTGTATGGTTGTAGTCCTCTGTGTATGGTTGCTGTTCTCTGTGTATGGTTCCCGTACAATAGGCTATCCACATGTCAGATCCCCGATGCACACCACACACACATTCTGCACGCGTGCTGTGCAGATCTTCCTCTACTGGCTGCCGCGTGTGTTGATGATGAAGAGACCCAAGATCGAGAACAGTCAGGATGTGCATCTCAAGTACATCCGCCTGCACCTCTGTCAGTGTCTGGGCACCGAGCGCACCGACGACCTCGAGCAGCGCCTCGTCGAGGGGGCTCACCACTCGGGGGGTACGTCCCCTCCCTCCTCTCCCCCCTTCTCTCAAACAAGATGTGGTGCTACACTGTGGTGCTGAGAGCCTGTGGTGTGCGCAGGTGCGGTGCAGCCCTCGCGGCGCCAGCGCACCCAGACGGTGCTGATGAACCTATCGCACGAGCTTTATGAGGACACGCGCGCCATCAAGCGCCTCAACCTGTCGCTCGACGTCCAGCGCGCCATCCAGGGGGCGCTCTACATCGCCAACCACCTCAAGAAGGAGGACCAGTTCCAGCGGGTAACACAACGCAACCACAACCCATATTTGCTAACCCTAACCCATCCAACCTGCGTTATGAGCCTAACCTAAACATTATCTTCCGATGCAGGCTATGGTTGGTGCTACTGTGTGGCCTTTTCATCAAGCTTATGCACTTGACAGATCCCGGAGTCGGCCAAAGTTGTGTGACTTCACTTCTTTGATTGTGCTTGTTGTAGACGAAGGAGGACTGGAAGTACATGGCTCATCTCTTCATGCTTATTGTAGACAAAGTGGGACTGGAAGTATATGGCGCTCCTTATGCTTATTGTAGACAAAAGAGGACTGGAAGTACGTGGCCCTCGTCATCGACAGAATCTTCCTGTGGATCTACGGCGCCATCTGTGTGTTTGGCACCATCGGCATTCTCTGCAATGCACCCATGCTTTACGACACGCGCTCCCCTATCGACACCGAGGCCATGCGGGCCGGGCGCGCATAGATGAGGGCCAGGCACGCATGGATGCGGGCTGCGTGCATAGATGAGGGCCAGGCACGCATTAATGCAGGCTGCGCGCATAGATGCGGGCTGCGCGCATAAATGTGCGCATAGACTGTTGCAACTCTCTGCTCTATGACATCAAGAAGCTCTGGGCCGGACGCATAAATTAACTCATGCAACTCTCTGTTGCCCAGCTCCAAATTGTGATTGATATACACGCTATCGATCGCGCCAAGTGCGGGTACATGCCACGGTTATAGATAGATTTACTGCTCTAGTTGTTTGGCTGCGTCAATTCTTTTCATCTTAATTCATTTACGACATTGTGGTTTAGTTGAGTGTACTTGAGACCGGGGATGAACTTTTGGACCTCTTGGAGCCTATGTCTGCCTTCAACTTGATGCTGCCTTCAATTTGATGCTGCTTTCAATTTGATGTTGGCGGATTTTTTCTTATGATTACCTAATTTACCACACATAAATGACCGTCAATCGGTAACGTGTTTGACAAATTTAGTGCCATTCTATACCATAGTTTCAAAGTTACGAGCTATATAATATGGACTGGCCAATTATTGATAATGTTGTTTAGGTCAGGATTTAAAAAGTAGCCGATAGCTTTCTTGAGGTTTATTGCAAGTTTCATTTTACACACATTTCCGGGAATCACGATGTGGCGTGCTCCTAATATCGCTCTCTCCTGTCTGGTCCGTCTTTGTAGTGTAGCGGTATCGTAGCCGCTTACCACGTAGGCGACCCGGGTTCGATTCCCGCCCGAGGTTGCTGATTAGAGATTAATTTCTCGGACTTGCCAGAGGCCGACTCAGCCTATCATCCCTCAGGGGTCGGTGAATAGGTAGTTGGTACTTTCAACGAGACAATCCGGATAATATACAACGACAATATTGTCACAAATCGACACTACTGACTTGTGGCTGAGCGCCAAGTTGTGAGGGCTGCCTATTGGAAGGGGAGGGGAACAAGAAAAAAACAAACTGGTCCTCGTCTAAGTGGAATTAGGAGAATGCTCGTTTTCTGTCCGGTGTGCGGCAATGCTCTCGAGCTGCAGCAGGGCGATGACTGTTTCCAGTTCGTCTGCGTCACTTGCCCCTATCAGCACAACGTCACCAAGCGGGTAGGCACGCCGCCTTGCGCCAGCTCTCTGCAATGCTCGCTTTTTAAGTGTTGATTTGTTTTTAACAAATGAACACTGTTTTATTTTACACTTTAACCCGGCCCCTCTTCTTAGGTTAGCGAAAAACCGTTACTATCACTGCTTTTCATTACAAGTATTGATGAAATAGTTTTTTTATTCATCAATAGCTGTAACTAGCCTCACGCTGCGATATTCTCTGCTTGCTTATTTTGAAGTTTTTGCCTTAGTGTTTTAATCATTTAACATTTATTTGATATTGCAGGAAGGGCACTAAACTAAGTTATGACTAGTCTTAGAACAAGAGACGTCAGAAAAATGCGGCAAAATTTAGAGAAATATGCGACAAATTGTGTCAAAAATCTGAAAAAGCTCGATTTTATGCGGAAAATCTGAAAAAACACTAAATATGAGAGAAATTTAGAAAAAATCTTGAATTTATGCAAAACGCGATCGTTTGTTTCTAGGCGCCTTACTGAAGATTCAAAATAAGCTAATTCATACTAGTTTTATATGACATTTATGCAGAAATGCGCAAAAAACGGTAGAATATGCAATTTAATGCAGAAAATCGGAAAAAAAATTATTTATATGGAAAATCGAAAAAACACGAAATATGCGGGAAATCTACAAAAACGCAAAGAAAACGCGATTGCATTTTTCTGAGTGCTGTACTGATAACATGTACCCTAACAGTTCATTAGATAGCATAAGCTGTACTATAATTATGATATAATCGGTTACAAAATACTGGTCTAATAGATCACATATTACAGAAGATGATATATGGCTCAATTATGTAGGAGTGTAATTACTGCCTAATAAAAGTATAAGAATATAGGATATGAAGATATAACTGTATAGCTTACAGCTCCCTCGTACATCTACATCCTGGTCTCAGTTGCGTGTGTCTGTGTTCTGTCGGTAGCTGTCGAGCCGGACGTACACAAAGTTGAAGGAAGTGGAGGACGTGCTGGGGGGGGCTGCCGCGTGGGAGAATGTCGACTCCACCGAGGGTCAGTCGCCTCCCCTCCACCCCCCTCCCCCCACACTCGACCTTACCTCCCTGACTAGATGGCAGTGAGTGCAGAATGATTGGCACGGATGACTCTGACAAGTTGGATGTTAGAACCTTTAGAGCGGTCCAAGGCACTTCTCAGGTTATGGACTGTTTACATCAGAATGGAATAACTCATCAAGCTTCTTCCTCCACTTTCTCCTTTTCTCCTCGTCTGGGTTTTGTAAATTCTGCCTGGTGCCCATGATGAGGGGAGGTCCCCGGTGACGTCTTTCGACGCCAAAACGAACTCTAAGCCCATTGTCATTATTATGATTATGCTGTGTATGCAGAGGTGTGTCCCAAGTGTGTAGCTATGCTGTGTGTGCAGAGGTGTGTCCTGAGTGTAGCTATGCTGTGTGCAGAGGTGTGTCCCAAGTGTGGGTTTAGCCGCGCGTTCTACCAACAGATGCAAACGCGCTCGGCTGATGAACCAATGACGGTCTTCTACAAGTGCTGCCGGCCCGAGTGTGGCCACCGCTGGAAGGAATAGCACCACACGATGGCACCTGTCTACTGCGCTCTGTGATGTGAGCTGTCAACACGTCTGACATTGATGACTTGGATCCGTTCTACATTTTAAATGAAATTGAAAACAACCCAATACTGTAAAACATTCAATTTTTCGCTGCATGTAATTTTGGTAAATTTATTAAATTCACCAAATTTGCCAAAATGACGTGCACGCAAAAATTTCAGGTTTTACAGTATTCTTCTTGTTCAACACACAAGGGCAAAATTAATTTAATGTAATTAAACATGGGCCTGCGCCTAACTATAGTTGTTGATATGTAATATTTATTTTGTGAGATGCTGATCGGAGCCACTGATTGGTTCGACTGCTCAGATAACAAGGGTGAGGGGCCACGGTGAGGGGTGCGGAGAAGGGACTCGAGCAACTGATGATTGGCAGCTCTGTAAGGAGGTCAAGTCCTGCCCACCGATAGATGCCACGCCCACAGGGACAGCTGTGCCGCGCCGGCAGGCTGCAGCGCGTGAGAGGAGTGCCGGAGCGGCGCGTGTATGTTGCAGACTGAGGTCGCGTCTGTGTAGTGTGTGCTGCTGCTGCTAGGCAGTGCAGTGGCTTGGTGCTCTCGTTGTATTGATCGACTTTCATGAGCTGAGTGCTCACTCATTCGAAGCAAATGTTTCAATTTGACTAATTCGTGAAAGTACCTAATGACTTTTCTGGCGTAGATAGTTCCATTGATGATACCCTGATAAAAGGTTTTGTGAAAGATTCATTAGAAGATCTCAGGAAAGATGTTTTGCTTGAAGATGTACGCGCGCAGAAGGTGATTGTGAAATGTCTGCAGTGAACTGATGTAGTGACTAGCGAGGCTGCAGTCTAAATCTCAAGTTCTTTTTGCCCCTCTCCAACAAACTTCGATCATAGGCTGCAAATTATTTAATGGAATTTATTGCTCAAGCATGTGCGATGGGCTAGCGAAGTGGAGATAAAAAAACGTAATGAGTTAATTTTAATGTGCGAGCTTCAGTTGTCAGCGTTTTAATGTGCAGATTTAAGTTTGCAGCGTTTGAATATTCAGATTTCACTTGTCAGTGTTTGGTCATCCTGAGCGACGTGCTCAAATATACTGTATAATATGAAATAGTTGCAGCAGGTTAGCCTCTTTGAGATTTTGATGGTTTGAATTTTCGTGTTTCGAGGACTGCCCATTATATATGGCGTCTGCAGCTTTATTTTGGCGTATGTAATTTTCGCAAGTTATTCCGATCGCAAAATTACATGCATGCAAAAATTTCATGTGTTGCAGTTTGTTTACAGTTAACAACTGCTTAATTATCATGTGCATGTATTTGTTTGGTGTATATAAATAAAAGAATGTAAATTGTAAATTGTTTTGCGATTGATAAATACTTTAAACTTTAAAGTGTAAATGAAATAGAAGGATCCTCTTCAATATAGTTCAGTTCAAGTGAATGTCACGTTTCGATTGGTTCTTCATCCTCCGGTACGGAGATGCAGCTGAGCCGATGCTCTTGCTTGCGCCCCCTAGTTGCACATTCCTCTGCAGCCCTGACTGCACCCATGGATCCTTGTCTGAGTTTCTCTCCCTCCACACCGTCACATCTTAGTCTGGGTCTCTGTTCCTCTGCACCCCCTTCAGGGTGGTTTAGTTTCTCCCCCTGGTCGCCCCCCTCAGGGGAGCGGGGGTGAAAGCTGGGCAGGGCGTCGCGCAGGTTGACGGGGGTGCGCCGTGCGCGCAGGGGCTCCAGGAGGGGCAGTGACGCGCGCCGATCCTGGGAGGGCATGGGGGGCACCTGCACCATATTGAACATTGTACAATGAGAGCATGATACAATACAATGCTCAGTATGGTTGATGCAACACTGGCAATGATCGTTGGTAATAGTTTGGATTATCCGTGGACCGCAAACAGTTTATGTTCAAAATAAGATTTAGCAGTTTGAAAATTTTCAGTGTTCTTGGCAAAGTGGGCAGTCTTAAGGTGCACAAGCGCCTATAGCAGTAGCTAAGCCATAACTATAATTAGCACAAACCGAACCCTGACTTGCTAGCGTTATATATAATGGGGTCTTAAGCTTTACTTTTTAAAGTTGTGTTTTCTCGCCCGGATGCTGGCAGTAATGGCAGTTGCGTTATAATTGAGTTGGCGTGGCCTGTGAACAGGGCAGTTACTGCTACAGCTGCTTTTCTGCACAGTGGCCTAGCTAGACCGTCTGCGAAAATGCAAACGAATTCTATTAACAGAGCAGTTAGTTAAGTTTAGGTTAAGGCTAAAATCGATTAATGAAATGATTGTGAAAATAATGCTGATGCGTCGCAGTTCCCCAGCCTGATAGCCTAGCTGAGCTAGTCCAGCAGCCAGCAGGGCCGCGCCGCACTCACGAGGTGTTGTGGCGGTGAGTCGAGGTCCGT
Organism: Chamaedrilus cognettii; assembly: GCA_034695025.1. Lineage (NCBI taxonomy): Eukaryota > Metazoa > Annelida > Clitellata > Enchytraeida > Enchytraeidae > Chamaedrilus > Chamaedrilus cognettii. The sequence goes on from JAQIWG010010393.1 coordinate 7,146, forward strand.
GCCCTGGTCCGTGCTGCCCCCGTACAGCGAGTCGAGCCGGTCGCTGATGCCGCGCAGCTCCCCCGCTACCAGGGACTGGATGACGGCGCTCGCTGGGACCGAGTAAGCTCGCCGCCTGGTCGCCCTGGGGCTGGAGGCTGAGGGGGGCTTGAGGGCCGAGCCTGGCCTGGGGGCCATGCAGTCCGACATCCCACAAGGGGCGTGTGCTGTTAATTGGGATTAGATCTGACTTACTGTAAATAATATTTGTACCATAAAAGATATCTATTAGCCTATACATTTATTATTCATTCAAGCTTCAATATTTAAAACATGTTCATAAGACTGGTACGTACTAGGCGTGTATTTGGTATTAGCCTAGTACATGCCATAATGCCTGTAGCTTTGCCAGCTAAGCTCGCTTACGTAAGATAGCATAGCTAGAGACCTAACCACTAGTTGTTAGGCTGAAGCAAAATTATGTGAGATCAATCAATAGTAATAAATAATGTTGGTCTCTAAGGCTGGAGCCTCGCAACAAAACTTAACTTTAAAGTGCCACATACTGCCGCTTGCTAGACTTCGATTTGAAGTGCGATTTTATTTGATAGTCCGAATTAACCAATAAAAATATATGAAAGAATTGTATCGAATAATCTGATTGGCTAATTCGGACTACAAAATAAAATTTCACTGCAAATCGAAGTCTAGCAACCGGACTTTAAGTTTGTGAAGTCCAAGGCTGATTGGTGAATATCATTATGCTAATACTTGATTTAACTTCTTTTCTGGATCCGGATAGGAAAGTAAACAATAACAATACAAAATTCGTCCGGATTCCGAAAAAATAACACAATTTAGTGCAAGGGCGGCAAGGCCTTCATTTTTAGAAAATTGGTTGGGGCTGCGTTTTGACTTTTATATAGATAAATGCTTTTAGTTGAATTCGAAGTTAAAGCAGTAGAGCTGACGCTCAGTTCAATACTATTACTAGTCATATGACGGAGCACCGTGATCATAGGCTTAATAATAGCAAAACTATGATTGATGCCGTAGCAGTAGGCCTATAGTTGATACAACGGTAGTCCAATATTTGATTATACAGTAGCAAAGTTGTTGACAAGTTAATAGGCCTGTGGGTGATATAGTGATCCTTGAGAAAGAAACGCTCAATGGTTATATTGAAGTTTTTTGACTAAAGACTGATGGAGGGGGGTAGTGCCAGTGAGGGGGAGGAGGAGGAGAGTGGGGGCGAGGAGGCGCAGGCCCTGCTTTCAGGGGCGTCCATCAACAGGACACCAGCCCCGAGGCACGCCCCTCCGGACAGGTCAGTCCTGAGTCTTTTTTTTGTAAACAGAGTTGTGGATGAGTGGAATCAACTTCCCGATAGCGTAGTCCAGGCAACAAGCGTTAACGCCTTCAAAGGCAAGCTAGATTGCTTCCTGAGTGGAACCAGGGGATTGAAAAAAGCAGCAACGCTTTTTTCCCCATTTGAGCCGTCAGCGGGGCCGGGGAGAGGGGGGCCTCGGGCGGCGACAAGGTAAACAAGGTAAACAAGTCTTGATTGATGGGGAGTGTTATCAGACTGAGTCGTGTTGCAGATTGAACGTCGTCTAGGGGAGACTTGCAGATTGAGCCTCATCGATAGGATATTATCATGTTATTTTGTTGCAGGTTTAACCTCATCAATGAGACATTATTGTGTTGCAGGTTTAACCTTGTCTATGTGATCTTCTACCTGCTGGGCGTCTGCTCTCTGCTGCCTTGGAACTTCTTCAGCAACGCCAGGCAGGTCTGCTGCAGCGTAATTGCTGCTGCGCACTTTCTGCTTCAAATGTGCTTTGACTCTGAAGTCTCTGTTTCAACTTGAGCGGATTTTGAGCGGTCATGTTAAACATATACTGTACGTGTGACACCATTTTCTGCGTGGAACCATGACGCTATTTTTTGTCTGCATTCGTGTTCTCCCTATTGATTGCTCAACGATTTAAATCTTACGTCAGATTTTTGAACCAGGTGCTAAAATTGTGACGTTAAGATCTCAGTGATCAGCCACATGTCCACAGCTGGTGCAGTGTGTGCCCTCTGTGGCCACAGTACTTCCTCTACAAGCTGCGCAACACGAGTGTGGAGGGAGGGGAGGGGGGGGAAGAGGGGTGGAGCAACGAGACCCGCTACACGACAGACCAGGTCATGTTCCTCAACTACCTCGGCCTCGCCGCGCTGCTGCCGAGCGTTGTCTTCATCGGACTCAACATGGCTGCCACACGACAGTCAGTCGGGGGGGGGGGGGTGCCTCCCCTACAGGGGGGGGTGCCTTCCTTGATGATGTTACAGTTTCTAGCCATGAGCGACGTCTAGCTTACAAAAGAGAACTTGATGAATTTTAAAATTGCCTCAACTGCTTCTGCTGCTTTTGCTGCTGCTGCGCGTACCCCAGGACTGCAGCTGTGCAGCCAAGCATGTGTGTCTATTTCTCTGGTGTTGCGCAGTGTGTCGGTGCGGGTGCGTGTGTGGTGCAGTGTGTTGGTGCGGGTGCGTGTGTGGTGCAGTGTGTCGGTGCGGGTGCTTGTGTGGTGCAGTGTGTCGGTGCGAGTGCGAGTGATGGCCGCCATGTTGCTGATGCTCATAATGTTCACTCTCACCGTGGTGCTGGCATCCGTCGACACCGACACGTGTGAGCGCTCCTCTACACTCTGTGCACTACTACGCACTGCCTTGTGTTGACTCATCTCTCTACACTTGTGCACTACTACTCACTGCCTTGTGTTGACTCATCCCTCTACACTCTGCGCACTACTACGCACTGCCTTGTGTTGACTCATTCCTCTACACTCTGCGCACTACTACGCACTGCCTTGTGTTGACTCATTCCTCTACACTCTGCGCACTACTACGCACTG
>JAQIWG010010394.1:0-10026 GCA_034695025.1 Chamaedrilus cognettii
CAATATAACTAGAGATTATGCACGCAATATAACTAGAGATTATGCACGCAATATAACTAGAGATTATGCACGCAATATAACTAGAGATTATGCACGCAATAGTGCAGTATCTACGGTCTGGCTACGGTCAGATCCACATCCCTGACAGGAGTCGGACAGCCAAGCACTTTACACACAGTTCGTCGATTCACACTTATTCTTGGAGCGTCCGCTCGCTAGCTTAGCCTGTCCGCAAGTAACTCTATAGCGACGCGCAAACCATGACGCGCGCACGCGAAGTGCGTGCGCTATAAGGTGTTCACTTGGACATGCCCATCCACAGCTAACCCTATCATATAGCAGTACAAAATAAGTTGGCAACAGTATTGTTGAAGAAAAAGCAGATTGCAGCTGAAGCTCCGCTATGCTAATGAACAGTGTTCAGTCGTGAACGTAATGTTGTCAGTAAGTGTGTCGGAGGTGGGCTGTACTGACTTGATATTATGTTGCTCCTGGATTCAAACTCAATTAAACTTATAACTGAGATTGTTCCCCTGTCTCAGCAGTTGTCCCCGGTTATGCTAGAAATATCTTATAAAATCATATCCTTTATCAATCCATGAAATTAACGTTATTCATTTTGAAAATTCCTTTGAGAACTGCGACAAAATGATCAGGGTTTTTTAAAAACATTATAATAAATTTTTTTGCTAAATTTAGCTGACTTTTAAGAAGCGAAAAATTAGTGAAAATCGGTTATCATTTGACCGAGTTATAGTAAATTATCTGCTGCCGTGTTTTTTTGACTCACAGTGTAGTTTTAAATGTCAATACAGGTATGCCAATGCGTAATGTTAAAAAATGAATTTTTCTAGTTAATCAAATGCAACTTTATTAATATAAATTTACATGTAAATTGACGAGATAAAGATGGAATGATGATCATTTGAATGATTGACTAACCGGTGACTGATCATTGATCAAATGATAGATCATTTTATTTGTTTTTCTGCTCATCTGTACATCATCATATGGACAGATGAACAGATAAGCAAGTGAAATGAAGATCCTGAGCAGATGAACCGATGGAATAAATGATGCCAGAGTAATAATAACTTGTGATGGCTGTGAAATTCACGAAGTGCGGTAGCTGCTATTCAATTGATGCTTCGGTTAATTTTACTCCAGGTTGTGTTTGTTTTATTCTCTTCAGTCGATGCTGTGATAAGAAGAGCTGTGGCAACAGAAACGAAACGCCGTCCGATCCAGTCATCATCGACCGGTGGGCCTCGTTTCTCTCTCTGTCATGTCTATATTATATCTATGTCATAGCTCTGTCACATCTCTTTCACATCTATGCCACATCTCTGTCACATCTATGACACATCTCTCACATCAGTCACATCTGTGTCATATCTGTGTCACATCTCTGTCATGTCTGTGTCACATCTCTGTCACATCTCTATTATATCTATGACAAATCTATGTTACATTTATGTCGCATATCTGTCACATCTTTGTCACATCAATGTTACGTCTCTGTCATATCTATGACATATCTCTGTCGAATCGATATTCGTATCTCTGTCATGTATGTCGCTTTGTCTATGAACTACAGCGATCCAAATGAATGGGCTTGGTATCTTACTCTAGTTGATGCGATAGTTGTTCAAAAAGAAGCTCACGTGGTGTAGTCTATTTGGCTGTTATCATATGAGGAGGACGCCGCGATGGTGAAGTGAGCTTATAGTATACGCGCTTTTGTTGTTTTTGTGACATTTGTCATCTTCGAGATCGTGTCTCAGTAGGTTGTTGATACATGTATGCTGGCAGTCTTCACTCGGTTGTTGTACCCTCTATCAATTCGTCCTAAGCGTGTAGACTTACACTTCAGCAACTGGTCGCTAAATTTTTGAAGGCATTTCACATTTCAAGGCAGTCTTTGAAGTTTGTCCTTTTGTCTAGTCTAGATAGCCTACCCTGTAGGATCGGTTACACATGTAGCCGATGCACACTCTATAATGCTCCCCTTCTCTGTCTGCTCTTTTAGTCCACTCCAATATCTATCAGTTTATCTTGCTTTTTTCTGGTATTCTTGGCTTGATTGCATTCGCTGCATTGTCTTCTGCTTTGAATTTTAAATTATCTTTTTATATCCCTGCATGCATGCCTGACTTCCCGACAGACTTTCCACCCTTCTCCTCTCCATCCTGATCATTCTCCCGGTTCATTGTTGATTTCCATTCTTGGTCTCCCTGCCAGGCTGAAGGCCCGCTCGCGCTGGCCCGTGAGCCCCAGGGACCCGCCGCGCGGCGGCCCGTCCGCCCGCCAGGCCGTTCCGTCCGTGACGGCCCGGGCCGGGACCCGTAGGGAGTCGTTAACGTTAGCGTATAGAGGGCTCGCGCGGCGCCGAGCATGGCGCGTTATGACGGACTCATGACATGAGCTAGGAACACACAGACCAACATCAGTCTATGGCCTATAGTTGTCGTATAAGGTCATGATTAATGCTTTAAGTTAATACATTGCATCAGCGGGCAGCTGAACTAGGTTTCACATGTTAAAATGAAGGTATGGAAGAGGAAATGTCGTTTACAAGATGCGAATTTCAGAATAACTTGTTGAGCAACATCCGGTGTTGCTTTGGTTAAACTTCAGTGCCTTGCAACTCTAAATAGTGATATAAATGTATATTGCTGTTTCAAACTTGTTGCCTTTTTCATTATGACCCGTTGCAGCTCTGAGTCTTAGGCTACTGTCTGTGTCATTTAAAAGATGTGCAATTTTGAGTCGTTTTATTTCTTAAAGACTTCAGTCTTTCATTGCTATTCATCAAAAAAATTGATTTTGGCTTTATTGCGTGCAGAAAATATGCGTGTGAAATAGAATTGAACAAATTCTGAAACTACTAATTAGTATTATTGTTCCAGAACTAACTGGAAAATAAAGTAATTACTATGTTATGCTATAAAATGTCAAGTAGAGAATAACGTAGAATACAGTAGCTAATCAATTGATATACTACTACGCTTGACACCAATTACAGCATAGTGAAATTCACTGTTAAAAAGTGCCTGTGCATAATGTTAAGGACTCTTTTGTGTCAACTCTACTTTCTTATAATAATAATAACAATGATAATTATAATTATAAGTATTATCTATAATAATTAATTATATTATCACTCTAAATTTCGCATAGTATGTTATAGCCCGAATTGTGCTTAACCATGTGCCCCTTGTCAATAATTCATAAATGTCTATGATGAATCTGCACGAACATGTACATGTACAGTATACATGCACGGATATGTACCCTGACATTTTGATGTCATGTTGTAAATATGTTTGATATAATATAAAAAAATTTTTTTTGCCAATAATGATAATAATAATACTGGGCTAATGGTCCGTTTCGGCGTCGAAAGACGCCATCGGGGACCTATGGCGTCCCCGATACATGTACATGATACATGTACATGTACGTGACATCATACACGTACATGTATCATGTACTATGGTACATGTACATGTATACTACATGTACATGTCTATACATGTCTATGATACATGTATATGTACTATGATGATCCTACATGTATATGTCTATACGTGTTTATGATACATGTACATGTTTAGACGCAAACGGCCGAGGGGATATCAGCGTGACATTGTGTCAACATTATTCTCAGAATGATGATTGGTCATTCTGGTCAGAAGAGAGAGAGTATCACTGTTTGCGATCAACTGATCTGCTTGGAGTTGTGGTGTGAATTATATGTTAAGTCATTTAAGCTGACACGAAAATTTTCTGGCATCAATAAATTTGCAATTTTTCTGTTGCATTTGCTGTACTCTTCGGGCACATTTAATAACTTAGTTGCGTTCGATCAATACGTCACTAGAGATGTATGCAGCAGAATCGAGAGTAAGACCTTTCGAACAATAATTATTCAGTCTTAAGCTTAGCTATAAACATTTCAAGCCATGGAGCAAGGCGAGTCTTAGGTGAAAGACAGTTCCACGCAGACGGCCAGGCAGAACAAAATCCACGTTCTTCACAGTTGGAGTCCATGATTTGAATGTGAAATAGGCGCAGTACAAAACAAGAAATACATACAATAGGCACTCTATCCCTTCCGTCCTATAAAAAAAACGGAGCCTCGTACCCTTCCAGTCTCAAATTCTGCACGGCAGAGAAAATGTCTCCGCAAGCAACCCCCCGGGCCTCCCCCATCCGGTCGTGAGTTTCGTTACGACACGAAAATTTTCGTTCAGATAGGAATATATTTCAGAACTTTTGATTTTCGTGTGGATAAAAGAAAAAAAAGTTCTTTTAAATTATCTGCCACAAAACAACGGTGCGGTGAGTCTGATTCGGCCTCGTCGAACGGGGCGTGAATACTGGTGTTTCAATAGTGTCCACTACGCAGTTTTCAATAATGTCCACCACACCGTTTTTCAATTATAATGTCCATCGTTACCAGCAGCTGCTTAGGGTTGAATTGACGTTATGCAAGTTAATCGTTCAATTGTAGCTTAATTTTCTTCAGCCGTTATACTGACTGTTTGGTGGATCTGATATACAATGGTATAAAATTTTTCATCCTAAATATATCTTATAGCTTACCGTACATATGCTACAAACCAACCCACACGACAACATTTACATTCTTAATGAGAATGCTGTTGCGTACATTCACATATACCTTCATAACATTCAAATATACTGCTTCATCTGACACGCAGACCCGATATCGCCGGGAGGGACGTCACCAAGTATCTCATCATACTATCATCATTATGCTACACATCTCAAACATACTTCACGACTATGCTGAATTTATAACGCATCGCGGAGAATATTGGAAATTAAACTTCTTCTACGTAAATATTCCTCGACACATCAAACACTTTTATAACATAGCGCCAACAATGGTTCTCTAAAGAGGTATTTGGTTTGCTACACCGCTGCTGAACGTACTCCCATGCTTCAAGCGGCAGCGAGCCATGTTGTGCGTCACGCGTGCCGCCAGCCCGCGTGCCGCCAGCCCGCGTGCCGCCAGCCCGCGTGCATCAGTCACGCACAGAGGCCTGTGTTTCAGTCACCGGTCAATTCCGGCAAGCAATTGTGAACTAATTTAATATTTCTGTCCGATACGGATCAGGTATTGCTCGGCCCGGCGTGCAGGGACCACGCTCCGTCCAACCCGCCCACGCCCCCCCCCCCCCGCACTCCCTCACATCCCGCCCACCCCGCGTCCCTATCAGCGGGCGCGTCCAGCCTCCACCAGCATGCTATCACGCCCTGCAACCCGCCGCTTCCCTTCGTCTCTAACCCCACCCAGGGGCGCCGGGACCGTTGTACGGGGAAGGGGGTCAAAATGTGCCCCTCCATTCTTTAAAATATCCCAACAATTATTGTTCTCACTCCCACTCGGAAGGATCGATCGATTCCCTCACTCGTATAAAAGTGCATGAATACACAATATACAATGCGTATACAGTGTTTCCATGCACATTTTGTAGCACATTTTGTAGCAAATTTTGTAGCACATTTTGTAGCACAATTTGTAGCACATTTTGTAGCACATTTTTTAGCGCATTTTGTAACACATTTTGTAGCACATTTTGTAGCACATTTTGTAGCACATTTTGTAGTACATTTTATATATATTATAATATTACGATGGAAAATCTTACAAATGTTGGATATTTGATGAAAAATATAGCGCATGGGCCAACTTCGCGAGAAAGTTTTAAACGTCGTTTTGCAATAATTGTCATAATTTTTGTTAACGATGTGACGTTTGCAATTGACATTTGTTTAGGGGCTTCGCCCCCCCCCCTCAAAAAAATTGTTTGTGAGTGGTCATTCGCGCCCCCTACCTTGCCCTGCCTCCTGCTTCCCCCTGTTCCGGTGCCCCTGCTCCCCCCCCCCCCCTCTCGCCCCTCACCTCCCCCAATAGCCTGATCGCCTCCCTTGTCCGGCGTCTGCAGCGACGCCGTGACGTCCGAATCAAACGCGACCTTACAGTGCGTCAGGGGTCAGCGGCGAGCCGATAGCATGGCGGCTGAGGCAACACAGAAGTCGAAACTTGTAGGCCTATATAGCATACCCCCGATCACGGTCGTAGTCTGGGGAGAGTTTTTTGGGAGTTGAAACCCCCCGACAGAGTTTTGGGAGTTGAAACCTCCTCGTAATTTTTTTCCTAGTAAGTTTTCTTCTTACAGTTCAAAACACTCCACGAAATTTTCCAATCCCCTAAAAATTGTCAAAAAGAGTATCCATTACTATCAAAAAGGGACAAGCGCTTTATGGCGTCAAAAATTTCTGTCAGCACCTTCTCTGATCGTGAGTTTCGCAAGGAGGAGAAATTTTTATCAGCAGCTCCCCCCCCTCCCCCTACCCCTCTCGCTTGCGAGTTAATCTGGCGAAATCAGTCGAAAATCAAGCCACCCTCCGAAATGAAGCCAGTCTTGAGCCTTGTCCTCGATCTCCCCTCTGGTCATCTACCCCGAGGCGTGACCGTTCCCACAAAACATATAGGCATAGATTGTACATGTAGCTCATTAAAAAGTCATAGACTAGTTTCATTAAAAAGCTATTCTGTATTCTCGAGACTGATGGTCCAGACTTAGGGGTCAACATTCACACTCGTATGTCTTTAACGTGCTAGACCAGTCTCGATATTTGGTCATTCACAGAATTCACCTAAATCATGCTTAGATGAATAAAAAATGCATAAAATGCATTGTCTTACATTTTCACAACAGTGTGCTAAAATATAAGTGAGCGAGAAGGAGAAAGGAAGCAGCTACATACAGGGTTCAGTTTAGCCCTTACAAAATAGGAGTAGCGTTACGCCTGCTGCATGCAAAACAGGAGTAGTGCACTCCTATGCCATTCAAAAAGGGAGTAGGCCTATAGTAGACCTATTCCACTATCGTCAATTTTACGAGTAATGCTACTCGTACCCATTTCTAAATCCGAGTAGAGTTTCAAAAAAACGTCGTTTTTGGAGTACTACTCCGACTAAACTTATCACTGGCTATATATGTGGTATCTATAGCCTACTAGTAAGAGTTTAGGTCTTCCGCTAGCCCAGCGTAGCGCAGCGACTGATCGCATCGTTCCTATTCACAGCCTGACTCAAGAAGCAGTTACAGCACCATTCGACTGTGCACCGCGGCTGCGCCATCAGCGCAGTCCCATCTACTCTTCAATCGATCAGTTCTCTTTGTCTTCAGTTCACTCAACGCAGCGGTCTTCAGTTGGACACTATTATAGTGGAGCGCATCGGCGCGCTAATTCAAGATGGCGGCGCTGCGGCGCGAATGTTATTTAGAACAATGATAGATGTCGGTCCGACTGGGGGAGAGATGGATGAGCGGCGCGCTGCGGGCGACAGATCAACACGGGGAGCAGGCGGGGGAAGGGGGGCGGCGGAGGGGGCAGTGGGGAAGGAAGCGGCGGGGACGGACGCGGCGGGGACGGACGCGTAGGGACAGACGCGTAGGGACGGACGCGTAGGGGACGGTGAGTGGAAGGAATATGACATTCCTAAGCCGGTCAAGGGCAAAGCAATGGTTGTTTTCGGAATTCTATACAAACTAATTGCACAGACGAAACAGGTCCAAATATAATTGCCGGAACCTATTTTTTGCGAGAAGACATGACACCACGTTGCAGATGTCACTGATTATATATGATAGCAAAGCCCGTTGACCTCTTATTCAGATGGCCTACACATACAGCGAATACAAGTGCCAAGTGAGTCACTTTTGGTAATCAGAATTGGCGCTGTGGGATGATCAACAAGTTTAGGGAAGGGGGGGCGACCATGGAATATCACAGATGTAGGCTATACTTTATCAGCAAGTTCCGACACGAAAGTAAAGTAACAAACATCATGACATGGGGTCGATACAATTTAAACTGAAGCAGATACATGTATTACTAGTAATTCACAGTATACAATGGACTGGCAGGGATACCGTGCCAGAATACAAACTCGTGCAACAATGTATGCAATAGCAAAATGTGTGCCAGAGATCGACGTAAAAGTAGAAGACGAGAAAAGTAAAATGATTGCAAGTTCTCGCTTTACTGCGCAGTAAAAACTCAACTTTGCACGGGGCAGTCCGCAACTACATACGACCATGGTCATATCGAACCTCGACACGAAATGAAAATGATCTCTGCTCCCACCGGACACATCAACATTTCACCGGAGCCGCAAAACGTGAACGATTTCATCATTTGATAGACTACTTGAAACCAACTGTTATCGCATGCAATACTTCTTCACCGAAATGAGAAGCATAGAGTATAGCGAGCGCAGCAGGCTCGCCTGCATGCAGACAGCTATCATGATGAGCGGACCGTCCGTAGCGCGAACTAAGATTGGCCGGGATGCGCGAGTGGTCTCCCCGGAAATAAAGTCGGCGCCCTGATAAAGACGACTCATCAGGACAACATCTAATAAAGTCGGCGAGCTCGCCCAGCAGATCGCATTTCCTCCGAGAGGAGCTTGTTGGTGATAGCTTTGTGTCGAGGGTGAGGTTCCGCGGATGCGAGTCCGGGTCTGAATGGGTTGAGCGATCCCTGGAAACCGCTTCCCTCGGTATCAGTGAGAGAGTGGATAATGGATCAGATGTTGGCTGACATCAGATTCGTCGAAGAGAACTGTAATAAGGTCTTTAAAGGCGTCTGCTAGCTACATGTAGCTGACGCCTTTAAAGACCGTATTACATAGCAGACAGATGCAATGTGTCTGACGGCCCGCAGGACATTGACTGATACCATGCGAGTCTATCAGGCTTTTAAAGAGTCTGGCAGAGATCTAAAATAAGTATGTAGGTATAGGTATTGGTATGTAGTAGTATGTATAGGTAGGTAAAATTATACAAAATAGGTATAGGTATAGATAACTAAAACAGGCCTAATAGGCTTCTAGTGACACAATCAACTTCTAAATGGATAGCTTCTATGGAGGAACGAAGTAGAATAGACATGTTCATGTCCTTCATGTTTTACATTTGCTGATTTTTTCCGTTAATTGCTTGCCTAGAAGTATTCCGATTGTAAAGCGCCCTAGAATCGTTCTAGACTTGTTATTGCCCTATAGCGAATTAGTCTGTATATTATTATTATTATTTATCCAAATTGTACTTTCAAAACCCCTTTTTTGACATTAGAAACTCATATTTCTCTATTGTACTGTAATGTTAATTTCTACAACAGTACTTGTGACCTTGTCACAATATGGTGTCCACATCTTACTTATCGTGGTCCCCACATTTTGGTCTGTGGTCTGAGGCTCCACAAATTGGTTAGTTTCCACACTTACATGTAAATTATCTCAGTCGTTGTTTTTTATCCCATCCATGATTCATCCGCCGACCGTAAGCCCACATGCGGCATGATCCGTCCGCCGACTGTAAACCCACATGTGGCATGATCCATTCGCCGACTGTAAACCCACATGTGGGCATGTTGCAAGATACTAACCCTCGTTACGTTACGCCAACCTGTTTCCATTCATCGCTGCAGTATTCACATCTCTTTTATTCAAATACTGTGTTTTCTATTCCCATCCTGATTATAGCTTAAGTTAGATACATGTATGATGTCAAAAATACACGTGGGAGTCGCACAAATGATAGGCCTACGCTCACATTTCTTTCGTTGTTCACGCCATCGCGGTGGGCGTGACTGTTTTTCATGCTCGCAGCACCATCCATGATACTCTTTGCCAGGGGTTATTTTAGGAGGCGTAGAACGCCTAAAACATGGTTTAAAAAAAATCATTACGCCTATTTAGAAAGGGATAGGCGTTGCGTTACGCGTAAAAATGAATGATGTAGGCGTAGGATGATGTAGCGTCTTTAAAGATGTGCTGGCGTAACGATTGCCTGTGTAAGATAGTCGTGTGACGTCGATGATTGCGCGGAAACGCTAATTCGGTATAGTCAGGCCTAAGACGATGAATAGCTATAGTTACCATGGTTTAAAAAGAGACAATGACTGTTAAGAACGGCTTCA
>JAQIWG010010395.1:0-10025 GCA_034695025.1 Chamaedrilus cognettii
CCCCCAGAAAAAGAAAACTCAACGAATTTGGACGAATTGGAAACGTCATTAAAATCATCCCGAACGGAGCAGCTGCTCCAATTGCTCTTATGTAGCTACGCCACTGCACGACCTATATTCTGTCTCTCAGTCTCACGCGAATGTCACTCGTTTAAAATTATTATTTTACCATAGACTGGTTCGCTATCCATTCACTGTCAACGCCTCACTCATGCCAGTTTCATTGGCGTGCATACTTACATGTATATGTTGGCTGTTTATTATGTCGTAATAGCGTTTATTATTTTGTCAAGTACCGGTACTGCTAAAGTATACAATAAAAACTCACAGGCCATTAAAAATGAGGAGCACTCGATAACAAGATAATCTATTGAACGCTTTTGACTATCCTTGTCTCATCGACTGTAGTATCGGACTATTGTTCCGTATTGCTCGACAATAATTATTTAAAATCAATTTTTGTTGCCGCGATAAAAACTTAAGGATTCAGGCTTAGTGGCGCCAAAGAGTTGTTCAATAAAAGTTCAATGCTAAAATTTAAAAACCACAAATTGGAAGTTTATTCAACGGTGTTTAAAGCAGCCACATGACCTCGTGCAATTAAAATGCCTCATTGGAAAATAAAAAATAAAATAGAAGTTCAGAAATAGACGCGCAAATTTGAGAAGCTGATTTTTAAAACGCAAATAGACAAACTGACGCGTGCGTCAGGCGCCACAAGGTGCATCGACAACGAACCAACACGCTACATGTAAATAATTATACGCGGTGTCCCGATGAAAATGGGAGCACCCGAAACGTTGTCATAAACATCGGCGCCCACAGAATTTTCCCAAAGGAGTGCAAAACACACTTTCAAAATCCAGGAGGTAAAACTCTCAAGCGGGGGGAGGGGGGGGGCTGGGTAGTGCTGACAAACTTTTCACCTCCAGAACATATAATACTTAACCTGTTGTTGGCTGAAAATCGTAACAGAAGAGGCTTTGCCCAACCCCCACGCACGGCCACGCCAGGGGGGTGCACAGGGGGGTGCACAGGGGGGTACAATTTAACTTTCCAGAGCGTGCGAACTGCATTTCCAAGGGGGTGCAAGTGCACCCCCTTGCATCGACGTGTGGGCGCCCACGGTCATAAATCGGCCAAAAATGATAAGATTGGCCTTAAATTTTATACGTAACTACTCCAGCCATATTAACACCAGTGTGCAAATATTATTCGTATACAATAAATGTCATTTGGTGAAATTTACGCTTGTTTGAAAAATGTGCCAACACAACGAAGTGTTCACATTAGTTGCTACGAATGCATTCTGACGAATGCATTCTGACTACAACTGACTAAATAAAAAAATGTAATAGCGGCTTAGGGCGCGTGAGCTTGAGCAAGACAAAGATATGTGAGAATTAATTTATCTTGAAAACAACCAATGGCCTGCGTGAACCGGACCAACATTAAATGCAACATTTCTCAAGTGCCAAGCTTTTTCCTACTAAGCCACGTTTCGTCATGATATCAACTTTCTCGGCAGAAAATAGAGCAAGAAAGAATTTAAAAAAATTTCGATTGAGTGCATCTTTAAATTTATGCTTAAGAAATTCAAGCTTGATTACATGGCCACAAGCAAACTTTTTTTTAAATTGTAATAATTCTTGCACCGATATTGTTATGGATGGATTTCATGGTAAATTGTCTCAAATCTTTGGTGATGACTTGTGCGTAATGCTTGAGCATGGTTATAGCAAGCGCCACATGTTTAAACGTACGGTGAATCATAACTTATACATTGTAATGACAAGGTAATCATATAATTAACCCCCTGCAGGCCGGGAACAAAGAATTGGCTTGCAGCTCAGAGCTCCGCGGGCGAGTAGTAAAAGGCAACTAAGGAAGTGGGAGAGGTTCCGTGCGGGCTCCCTTGCACAGAACCGGACTGTATATAGCCTGTGCTACACGCGGTCCCTAAAGTACAAAAAACAAATCGTTATAATTAGTCTTTCCAAGGACAAAAATAGTACCCGTGCCCATCCATCCATCTTGGCTCTTGCTAATTATAAATTAATATTTTATTGAGGTTTAAGGCTGCGTTATAGGATTAACAATTTTGGGTTATGACTGTGTTATGGTCATGGCTTGGTTAGTGTTATGGTTTAGCTAGGCCTGCTGCTTTCATTTTCAAATTTCCTTCACCCGGTATGCAAATTATCAAGAGCCAAGATAGATGAGCGCAGATTCCATTTTTATCGCCATTTTGGTATTTGTACCGTATGTGACGAGATGTGAAACCTAGCAGTTCTACTTGGCGCAGAATGTATACGAGATGACTCCCGCAACGCAGTCCAATCGCGGGCCGCCCCTCCAGTCGGCCCTCATCCCCAACCTGTTTGCGCATGACGTCACGCTCGTCCAGGCCGAAGTGTTGGGTGAAGGTCGCTTCGGGCCCGTCGTTAAGGGTTACGTCTTTCTGGCGGCTACCGGTCGTGTCGCACCTGCTGCGGTCAAAACATTGCGCGGTATGCATGGCGTCTATGAGTTAAAGGGGCCAAAATTGCACATGACATTGTGTGTATAATCTCGAGTTGTATTGCTTCTCACGAGTTTGTACATTGATCATCGGCCGATAACGTTACTTTTCATGTCGCTCAATCCTAATACAGGTATCTTCTGCTTCTTTATAATAATGAACGCTTTATCTAGAACCCAATCACTGCATCGCCGTGGTAGTCTACACGGTAGTTTTTTTTAGGTCCCCGATGACATTACTAGATGCCGAAACGGACTCTAAGCCAATTATTATTTTTATTTATTATGGTCGAGGAGTTGATGAACTTTACTGCCGCATTGCAATAATCTCCATACACAAAAGTCATCTAACCAAGTGAATTAAGGTTTTCATGATCCACCGTCTGGTTGGTTATAAAAAGTCATCTCATTTTCACACTTCACCATGCCACTGCTACAAGTATTTTTGCAATTATTTGCATAACAATCCATGCAATTTAAACAGCTCATGGTTCAAGTAGGTTATTGCTGACACAAACACGCGTGTGCTAAGACTATATTCAAAGTGTTTTCTCTAAGTAGGCTATCTAAACATGAAAGGACGGGTCCAGGATTGGTTGGTGGGGGGAGGACATGAATGTCTAAATCTTTGTGGTCCCCAAAAATATAGTGGGTCCATAGTGGAACACATAGTTGTTCTGTATGAACAAAAATCGCAAGAGGGAGGGAAAAGTAAGGATAGAGCTTTTCCATCAAATTATAACCTCCATTTTTGTCGTCTAATCCGTTAGTGTCCACGTTTAGAAGTTTGCAAAAAAACTTCTAGCGTCCAAGTTTAGAAGTTTGCGCCCTGACGTGGATGGCTGGATCTGCGTTTTTACGGCCAGATGCCCTTCCTAACGCCAAACAAATAAAGAGTTATCTGGCGCGCGGTTAACAGCGGCACATGTGTGTTTAACAGCCTCGCTGAAGCCCGTAGCGCCGTGATTTCATTAAAGCGGCGCCGGGACTCGAACCCTGGTCCTCGGGACTCTCTGTCTGACGCCTTAACCACTACATCACAGGGCCTCGCTTTTTTTGACACGGAATATTTGAAGGAACAGAAAAGTCTTATTTTGACATAGGGGCCTAGTCACTTTTAGAGAAAAAAACGGCCTTCGAGAAAAATTCACGAGTTATCCGCGATCTCTCGCCTCGATATGAGGAAACTGACCCCCCACCTCAATTTTTCACCCACGCCTCGATTCAAACAAATTGTTAACGCCACCATGTCCACCTCCCCCCCCCCCCCCCCATCTTATTTTCGCCTATGCGAGTCCTGGGGCCTCATTTAGGTACATTTATTAATATTCTCTGAAATTTTTTCCAAACTGAAATTTAAAACAAATAAAATCCAATCGCCGACCGCTCTGACGTCATCATTCGGTTCGCGCGCGACTGAGCGGAGTTTCCAATAAAAAAGATAAGATTTTCATAAGATTCTCTTAAGATAATCTTGAGACTAAGATTGTCATAAGATCGCTTCCTAAATGAGGCCCCTGGTTAATACTATGCAACATATCGTAGTCCTCGCAAAGTTTGTATGCTTACTGTGTTGTTGTTAATAATTTTTCGTCAGAGGACGCGAGTGAGGCGGAGAAGACTGACTACATGGCCTGCCTGGAGCTTTTTGCAGTCATCGGACGGCACCCATACATCCTCCGTCTGTTTGGGCTCGTCACTCCCCCGCCTCCTGAAGGTGATAATTGTCATTTATGCTACTAGCAGCTAACCAGTTACTTTGTTAATGTCTCCTTGTTTTTGCTGCATTATAGTGAAGAAAAATGATGAAAAGGCTTCAAAATAGCACTACGCCGGACAGACTCGTCGAGGCTTGCTGCGTGTCGAGAAGGGGGCTGAAGTGGATGCTTATGTTGAGACGAAGATAAACGTAGCACATTGCAAAGTTTTGAACACAAATACTTTCTATATTTAATCCCAAGTCAATATTTCAGTTTAAATGCACATTGTGACTTCGCGACTGCGACTTTGCTTACAAAGCATCCAGCATTGCTAAGCAAAGTTGCAAAGTCGCAGTCGCAAGATCACAAAGTCGCAAAGTCGCGAAGTCGCAGTCGCAAAGTCGCAGTTGAAAAGTGCATTTACTAAAGTATCCAGAACTAAAGTATCGACTTGGGGTTAAATATGTTTGTGTGGAACCATCTACCGGAAGACATCAGATCGGCTAAGTCCCTTTTCTCCTTTAAATCCAGGCTTAAAACTCATTTTTTCAAGTCCGCTTTCTGTATGTAGTCCGCTGCACTTCTCCCGCACCTACGACTCAAGCAAATGATGTTTTTCCATCTCCGTTTGCATGACATATTTTTGGTGCGTTAAAAGTGCAATATACATACATACATACATACAATATAGAAAGTATTTGTGTTTTCAAAACTTTAACTTTGCTACGTTTATCTATCTCGGATATGACGATAAGTTGTGTCTGGCAGCCCTGCCCCTGCTGCCATCATTGGGCAGGTTGGGCGACAGGAAGGGCATCTGGTCCATAAAAAACATCGCTTTACTGAGCCACGGACATAACAAAAAAACACCCTTGCAAGCCGGGGAACAAAGAAGTGACTTGCAGCCCAGAGCTCCCCCCGAGTGAGTCGCAAAAGACGACTAAAGAGGGGGGAGCGGTCTGTTATAAGCTTTCACGAGCATACAAACTAGCCTAATATATTCGATAACATAGCATCAGAAAAATTTGAAATTCTGGAATCTACACATAGCGAGATATACCCCGTAAATTTTTTAAAATTATGACGCAACTCTTCAATAGTCACTTTAGCAATTTTTTTTTTATTTGATTGAAATGCACTTTCATTTATGTGCCAGATAATTGCTTATTTTTTTGGCGTCAGGAAGGGCATATGGCCATAAAAACTCAGCTCCAGTACTACTCGTCGGAGAGAAAAACGTCTAACCCGTGTGAAAAATTGACATTAATATAACAGACGTCATAGAACGCGGTTAGTTTTAGTTCACGCATTCATTTCAGCCTATTTTTGTCGTTATCCCTCAGGCTCCCAGTTGGCGGCGTTTGAGTTTTGTTCCTACGGTTCGCTGACGACCGTCCTGCAACAGCTGCGCGCTGACGCCCCGCTGGTGGCAGGACTCAACTCTCGCGCGGCCCTGCTCAACCTCTCCCTAGGCATGGCCTCGGCACTGCGCTACCTCGCCAGCAGAGGGGTAAGTTATCGATTCCGTTTTGTTTCGGAATGCCAATGAATAATCCAGGGGCGCAACCATACTCTAAAAGTTGCGGAGGTCGGGGTCAGACCGTCAGAGGCTTAAGGTAATACAACTACTTACGCTACGGAAAAATTTGATGTAGAAAACGCTTTGAACCGAGCGCCTCACCAAATAATGGAGAGGTCATTCCAAAGTTGAAAAGTTTAAGACCCCCCCTCGACCCCCCCTGTTGTTGCGCCCTTGGAGTGGGATATGATAAGAAGAGAACTTTTTAAAAAAAGACTATAAAAACATGCGCTTCCAATTTTACAGGCGCCTTTTAGTATCCAAAACACCACACTGTACGTTTTGGTCTTCACGTTACTCACTTTTCACGGTCGCAAAATTTAGATCTACGGTCTCCAAAATTTGGTTGATCTACACATTGGTCCTCCTCCTTCCCACCAAACACTGGTAGCAACGTTTAAGATGGTGACAAAGATGGATCCAGGATTCGTGGCGGTTGTGGGGGTGCTGACGGAACTTTTGTCATACATCACCCACCCTTTATGAAATCCATCTATCCAAATCGATGTGACCGGACTAGGCTTCTGTTACATTTTACTTATAATCTTAAGCTTCACTTGAAAGCATTTCATGCATAAAACATTTTGACACCGCTCGTTGTTATATCTGCCACAGTTTTAGCAACAATTTTGTTACGACTAACATTTTTATGCTGATGCCCCCCAACAGCATAAAAATGCTAGTCGTAACAAAATTGTTGATAAAACTGGGGGAATGCATCCCCCCATCCCCCCCCCCTGCATCCGTCCTTGGATGGTCAACTATGCCCGAGTAGGACGAAGCCAGAGGACACTCTGGTGGAGGTCGGCAGCAATTCTGAATTTTAAAATAGATCGTAAAAACTTGGGTATAGGGGCAAAAGACTAAGCGATCTTGGTGGGGGGGACCATTCTCGCCTGCAGAGATTTTTTGCTTTGCGTGCAGAACTCGCAAGCGGGGAGGGGGGGGGGGTGCCTACAGAAATTTTGGAGGTCATTCTTGTCAGTGCTTGTCTTTTTTTATAGGCCAATCTTAACAAGGCCTATTCATTTTTTAAGCCGTGGTGGGGACCCGCAGAGAATTTAAAAAAATAAAATTTACATGTTCCTGTAAAAAGTGCCCTACGCAATAAAATGCCCTGCAATGAAAAATGCTTTTAAAATGCCCTGTTCTGTGATGCTTCAGTTCACACACAAGAGCGTCAACTCTCGACACTTTCTTATTGCCGACGACTTCGTGCCTAAGCTGACCGGCTTCAACCCGCAGAGGCCTGCCCCGGTTAGCATTTACACTGCAACGATTCAATATTCATAAAAGGCGACTAAAGAAAAGGGAGAGCGGCTCTGTGCCGGCGCTCTTGCACAGAACCGGACTGTATATAACCCTTGTGTGCTACACAAAGCTACAGTAAACTACAAAAAGCAAAAAGCAAATCACTGCTACTTATAGCCCAGTCAGACGTAGTAGTTGATAAACAAGAGTATTTCTCTTGACAAATTAGTTTCTGACAACTAGATTTTTATAGCGTAGCATTTAAAAAGCAAGGTCTGCCTCCAGATGCTTTTGAAATACTAGTATTTGAAATACAAGCTTGTGCACACCGAAATTGAACCGGTTCTACTCTTAACTGGTTCTAATTTGAATCGGTTCTAATTTGAACAGGTTCTAATTTCAACCGGTTCTAATCCAACCTCGCTGTTGAAAGCGAGAGAACTTCATCAGACAGTGGTTTCACTTTTGTGTGTCCGCATGATGATTTTGAAATACTTATTTTTAACAAATTTATTTGTAAGAAAGTAGTTTGTCAAAAACGAGAATCATTTTTTTCAATCATTCCGTCTGACAGGGCTTTTAAGAAATTGTAGATGGTAATTAGAGTCGCCATACGTTGCATATTTTAAGGGACGTCCCTTATTTGAGGACATTTGTCCCTTGTTCCTTATAAAGGGCATAAGGGACGCTAATTGTCCCTTATTCGGGCCCAGATGTAAATTTTCATTAACTAATTACAACAAAACAGTTTTTTTTAAACATTTCACCTGTATAGTTTTTAATATTATCAAATAGCCTTGGTATCAGAGGCACATATCTTTCATATTTGACTCTATATCTTGTAACAATTGCGCATAAATCGCTGGACAGCATTTTGTTACACTAAATGATGTTATGTAGTGAGAAACAAGTAATGTTGATTATGTAAAGTAGCGAAAAAATTGAATGATGCATGCTGAATATTTTGTATCCCTTATTTGAACGATGAAAATCGGGCAACCCTAATGGTAATGACCAATGTTTGTGTTTCAGAGTGCATGGTCTGCCGAGGAAGTTCTAGCAAACGGCTTTTACACTTTGATGAGCGATGTGTAAGTGGAAATTATTTTCATAAGTATGCTCCCACGTATAGGCCTTTAATAATAATATTAATGTAATAATCAGTAATGAGTTTGAATAAAACGAGACAAACCAAGGGTATCAACGTTTTTGATCCAAATGTCATCTAGGTTTCGAAGACTACTAATTCCAAGTGCCGGTGCCTTGCAATAGCCCCATGTTACGTAACACTCACTAAAGGTGCTAGCATTTTTACTTGAAAGAGAGTAGAAGCTGTACACAATATCTGAATTTTCACCTTTCCAAAATTCAGAAAAGTAATTCTGTTTTGAAGTACATGTAGATTCTATTTACATTTTGAAACACTGGCTTAAAGTTATTTTTCCCCTGAATTGCCGCTGTATCTTTCCACACAAGTCTACAGCGTTATCATTTCGTAGTTCTTTTTCATAAAACATCCAAATTGGCGTCACAAATGATGCAATTGCTCAATCTGCGATGCTAAAATGCTGCTTTGTTTTATCACCACTCCTGACAAACATCATTGAAGCGCTTTCAGTCCTTTGTGTTGCATCATTTGTACATCATTTACGTTTATCTCTACTGTGTTCAGCCTGCAATTGCATACCATGTAATTGAGTGGCTGGTCATATGGTCTTGTGTTGCATTGTAGGCTATAGTATTTATTGCATCAATCACGTGACGATAATTATGTACTGTGATAGCTCCTTCATGCTGCATGATCTATAAAAAGTCTGACCAGGAGGCCAGATTTGAGCGGACAGACATGAGAATGGTGAGGTGAATGAGCGGGGTGTTCTTGAAAGAAAGTATATAGTACCTGGATATATACCTGAGAGGCAGAATGGGGTTGGAGGCAGTTGGGGAGGTGGTAAGAAGAAACCGATATGGATGGCTGGGGAATGTTTTGAGAAAAGAACCAGATGATTGGGTGCGGAAGTGTATGGATTATGATGTGGATGGGAAAAAATGTAGAGGGAGACGGGAAACTATGTGAAAAGGATTGACTGAGAAGGATATGAAACTAAGTGATTCAGACGTGAAGATGCGACGGTTAGGATAAAGCAGAGGGCGAGTGTGCATGGCTGCAAATGGCCTACCCTTGCGTACGCGCAGAATACGGCCACAAAATATAGACTCACACGCGAGCGTGCGTGTGAGTCTATATTACATGTACATACTTTACATGTAGGATGAATACAAATAATACGCATGCATGGTACATTTCTACATTACGTGTTCCTTACATGTAATGAAAATAAAAAGCATGTACTTTTGGCACGTGATGAATACTATCGCATGTTCCAGATGGTCATACGGTGTCGTCTTGTGGGAGATATTCAGCGTGGGGCAGACCCCGTTTGAAGGTCGAAGTCCCCCGGGCATCCTCGAGGACCTCTCGAGGGGCTACAGGCTGCCCCAGCCCCCCGCCTGCGACCAGGGAACGTGAGTATAGCAGTTCGAGGGACATAGCCCCCACTAGGGGGGTGGGAACGCGTCAGCACCACTGACGAGGATGTACCCACCAAGGGCGGATCCAGGGGGGATCCCCACCCCCACCAGCATGAAATTATTTTGTCACCAATTTTTTTATGATAAAACAGTGGCCGATGTAACAATGCGCAGGATAAGATGTCAAAAGCATTGAGTCTTCTCATGCTGGACTAATTAAGGAAATGATGACATCGGTTCGGAGTCCGCAGGGGCCCCGTCACATACAAATCTAGGTCCAACTATCGCCAGGCCTAGGAAACTAGGCATCAAACAAACTCTGGCCATGCCTCCACAGCCCCGGCAGGTTACCCCACACTTCCCATTTGTATCTGTAGTTTTTGTATCTGTAGTTTTTGTATCTGTAGTTTTTGTATCTGTAGTTTTTGTATCTGTAGTTTTTG
>JAQIWG010010396.1:0-10025 GCA_034695025.1 Chamaedrilus cognettii
TAATGGATGGTGTTAACTAATGGATGGTGTTAACTAATGGATGGTGTTAACTAATGGATGGTGTTAACTAATGGATGGTGTTAACTAATGGATGGTGTTAAATAATGGATGGTGTTAACTAATGGATGGTGTTAACTAATGGATGGTGTTAACTAATGGATGGTGTTAACTAATGGATGGTGTTAAAGAATTGGTCATACGTTAGCTATGTCATCCATGTGCTGCGCGATCACTGTGACCCATACAATGTTGATTGCATGCATCCGTGCCACAGCGCACTGCAGCGTTCTACTATAATTGTATGGCACTGAATCTAATACTACTCACCTTCACAATATTTTAAGTGTAACTTCTCTATATCGAGCAAGTTTTTGATACTCTTGCATTGAAATGATTTTCCTTAAAGATCTTGGCTAGTTAGCTATTTTCAAGTATTTGTTGTTTGGCCTAGATCTCTTGTATTGCATAGATATAGGCTTAAACTGCATGTAGTATGTGTAGTGTGTATAGTTATGTTTAGTTGCACGTGTATCACACATGTATTCTTTTTGTAGGTGGTTCGACAAGTGTTTCACTGCGGTGGTTTATGCCAATTCAGCGGTCGGCAACAACGTGGAGCATAGCTGCATTGACGCTATGGTCAGTTCTGAGCTCATACCGCCGCAATGTCAACGTGATTAATGCGATGACGTTTTCAAATGATAAATTATTTACAAGTCAAACTAGTGAAATTTTGATTTTTGGAACTCCGGTTCCATTATGTTATATTCGTTTGCTCCTGCAGCGTTTTGTGTGTGTTAGGTCTATTTGTAACGAACATGTCCCATGCCTTAAATTTCAAACAACATAGGCCTACTAGTACTAGTAGTAGTAGATAATTATTCGATGGGCCTATGATTAAGCATATAATTCTTTCACACAAGTTTGTTTAAGTATTGTCAAGAAATGTGAATTGTAAAGGTGTCGCTGTCGTTCACGTCCGACGTCATGATGAACTGTGACCTGTACGAGAAGGGTGACATCGTCAGAGACTCGAACAACCCCCCCCGACGGATGGAGATGCCACGGCGGTGAGGACTCCGCGATATATACACTGATTGAATGAAAAGTTTACATGGATGCAGCTTGTCTAGAAGTAACTTAGTATTATTTGCGTGAGGTACCTGAACCAGAATGCAAGCCTATAATTATGTACTATATTATCAATATACTAGTAGTAGATATAGGCTTTCATTTTGTGTCGAGGTACCTGTTTCTCAAAAATCTTCAGCAAATTTTTGTCTGAAGATTTCAGTCTTGAGAAATTCTCAGGAAAATCTTGTAAATCGTTAACTGTTGTTACTTGAAATTACGTACCACCACGCTTAGAGCAATTATAACCAAAACGTCTTGCCAGTCACTGTCACTGTTGTGCAATGGGTTGAATTTTTACGAATCTGACTTGGAGAGAAAGTTAAGGATATCATAACGATTGTTTGCGAAACAGGCATCAGGTTGTTAAAATGGATTGATAAATCTAAATAAAGACAAATTATATTTCTCGGAGTTTATATATTTCAGATTGAGTTGGAATCTGAAGGGTCTGGATGAACACATTCAAGCCGCCATGAACTCCTTCATCCTCGCCGTGAGTATGGCAGTCAACGTTGATAAGGTCGACTCACATATAACCCGCTAAAAAAATTATCTTCAACAAAAGATAAATAAAATAAATGTGAGAATCTCTGTCTATATGGATTCTATGGTATTTGCTTATAAATTTATATTAATGAAACCAAAATAAAACTGTTGACTAATATAAAATACCATAGTCACGCGTAGTGCGCTTTACGTTACAGGCGAGCGACGTGGACATGCACATTGAGTTCTGTCAATATGGGAAGGGGTTTATGAAGAAGTGTCGCGTCAGTCCTGATGGCTACATACAGGTCGTGAATCTCTGCTCACAATATAATCTCTCCGCGATCTTTAACTCTGTCCCTTAACTTTACTCGTCATATATTTATTGTTGCGTTTGTGTGAGAAATAACCTAATTACGTGTCGAATTCGGCGGTGCAATCTACTCAAGTTTCAACACGCATTCAGAAACTGCAAATGCAGCTAAGCTGAAAAATTAAACTATTGCTTTCAATCGTTATTTCAGTCATTATTCAGTCATTATTCAGTCACTATTCAGTCATTATTCAATCACTATTCAGTCACTATTCAGTCATTATTCAGTCGTTGTTCAGTCACTATTCAGTCATTATTCAGTCATTATTCAGTCGTTATTCAGTCACTATTCAGTCATTATTCAGTCGTTATTCAGTCATTATTCAGTCATTATTCAGTCACTGTTCAGTCATTATTCAGTCGTTATTCAGTCACTATTCAGTCATTATTCAGTCGTTATTCAGTCATTATTTAGTCACTATTCAGTCGTTATTCAGTCATTATTCAGTCATTATTCAGTCATTATTCAGTCGTTATTCAGTCATTATTCAGTCGTTATTCAGTCATTATTCAGTCACTATTCAGTCATTATTCAGTCATTATTCAGTCACTATTCAGTCATTATTCAGTCGTTATTCAGTCATTATTCAGTCGTTATTCAGTCATTATTCAGTCATTATTCAGTCACTATTCAGTCATTATTCGGTCATTATTCAGTCATTATTCAGTCACTATTTAGTCATTATTCAGTCGTTATTCAGTCATTATTCAGTCATTATTCAGTCATTATTCAGTCACTATTCAGTCATTATTCAGTCATTATTCAGTCATTATTCAGTCATTATTCAGTCACTATTCAGTCACTATTCAGTCATTATTCAGTCGTTATTCAGTCATTATTCAGTCATTATTCAGTCACTATTCAGTCATTATTCAGTCATTATTCAGTCACTATTCAGTCATTATTCGGTCGTTATTCAGTCATTATTCAGTCACTATTCAGTCATTGTTCAGTCATTATTCAGTCACTATTCAGTCATTGTTCAGTCGTTATTCAGTCATTATTCAGACACTATTTAGTCATTATTCAGTCATTATTCAGTCAGTAATTTAAATAATTATTCTTTTCAGTCTGATGTTGCATATTTTGGAATATATTTTGCATCCTACCTCTAACTGCTAGATGTGTGTGTTAAGATGAAGCGCTCATGCATACTGTAATGGTTAGTGTAATGCATCTTATGAGTTTTGACCTTCAGATGGCCTTGCAACTGGCTTACTACAGAATGCACAAGGAAACTCCCAAGACGTACGAGCCTGCCACTCACAGGTACGCTACACATATAGAAATCTTATGGCACCTGCATTGTAAGGTACATGTAATTGCTTTGATATTTAAACTTTTGACCATGACTCGGCGTTGCTTGAACAAATACTTTATGCATTTAAAAAAACATTCTCCATCAAGTTGTGATTTTCCATCAGAGCAAGACATTCTTTTATCTAAGATTGGCTCAATCTATGAGTCTGCACTATTGTTTCTTGTTTTGCTTTGAGTGCATAATGAAAAGCATCCACGTGCAGTAGCAAAGCAAGGGGTGGCCCACGGGGCATTGTTTAAGTGTCGCCCCGTGCGCCAAGTGTCAACGGTGCTTAGGGGCGTGAATCGGTGACCATTTTTTGCTTTCTTACAAAATAAATTTGAGTGTAAAACTAATTTTTGTGTTCATAACATAGTATGTTATAGGTCCAAAGAGGGGACGCCAAAAAAGGGCGTCTTAGGCGGGGGGGAGGGGAGCAATATGACGCTTTAACCCCGGGTGCCAGAATCCATTGCTATGCCTCTTCCCATCCGTTTGCTTGCGCAGACTTTACCACCTGGGTCGCACGGAGACTGTTCACCCCGGGTCCAAGTGGTCGATTGACTGGGTGCGAAGCATGGACGACGGCGCGGTGAACAAGGAGCAGCGCAGGACACTGCTGAAGAACGCCGTCAAGCACCAGAACCAGTTCCGTCTGGACGCGACCGTCGGCAAGGGGTGCGACCGACACCTGCTGGGGCTGCTCATGGCGTCCGCGGAACTGGGGCTGGGGCGACCCAACATCTTTACTGATACGGTAGGGCTACTCTGTTCTTGAATATAACCTTCTATTTCAGAACAGGAACTGAGACTGCGTCGACTATGATCTTTACAGACGCTGTAGGCCTAAGCTATATCATTGTCTTGTTTCCGATTCTCGAGTATTGAAATTTAATTTGGTATTTAGTTGATAGTGTATTTGGCCAAAAAGTGTTTTGTAGTGAGTATGGCTGCTGTGTATTGTAACGTAAGGAGTAGCTATTACCAGGCTTCAGTTTAGCCTCGATAAAATAAGAGTAGCCTTGCGCCTGCTCTCATCAACAGGCACAGTGCCTTTTCAAGCTCTAAAAATAGCCTCGGGATATGGAACAGAGGTCGATTTTAACGCGTAATGGTCCATTTCAAATTTGGCATGCAAGTTGCAAAAACCCTATTTTTTTGCGTACTAGGCCTACTAGACTATTCCCTAATACCAATCGCTGCCCTTCAGTGGTTAGCCCCCGTGCAGGCGTGGACCAAGTCGTTCAAGCTGTCCACGTCCCAGACGCCCAACCGCATGTACGAGGATTTTGGGAAGGACGGTGTCGTCGTCTTCAAGCAGTGCAACGGGGGCTTTGGTCCGACGACTCCGGACGGATACGGCGTCAGCTACATCATCTACGGCGACGACCTGAGTGAGGGGCAAATCTAACGTTGCATAAGGCAAAAGTTCATGCGTGCAGATAATAATCATATGCACGCGTGATACCATGAGTAGATGCTATAGAAATAACAACGTCAATGTCCTTAACGTGGTTTCATGCTGCTGTTCATGCACGGCGGCATGAAACCAATGTGGACTTCTTCTAGGGAGAACTGTTTCTGATCTTTCTTCGGGGCTATGAGCTTATGGAACATGAGGAAAGGCCATCAAATAAATTATTCATGAAGATGAGCCCAACCCTGTCCATCCCAAACGAAGCAGTTTTTATGCCATTGTTTGGTGGAATATGGCTATGTGTCTGTACGTGTTTGTGTGTGTCTGTATGTGTCTGTGTGTGTCTGTGTGTGTGCGCAGTAAACCTATCGATAGCGTGTCGCAACAGTTGCCCTGGTACAAACTCGGCCCAGTTTGGAGCACGGATCAACGAAGCTCTCGGTGACATGAAGGAGCTGTTCACCAACTGACCAGTGACCAATGGACAAGCTGCTCAGAAGCTGTGCAAAATTTGTCGTACACTTTTTCTTATCCGTTGTACTTTGCTATGTAACTTCCGCCTGGTCATTCCATTTTTCCATGTGATGCCATGTATTCGTCGCTTGCTAATAATTATTGACTACTGGATGACGGTGAAGCGAATAGCGACCTGTGCGAATTTCTTTCCAGTGAATTGGTATTTTCTCATGCAAGAATTTCAAATTAACTTTTGAAATTCAAAAAAGGAGAAGAAAACCATCAAGAAATATCCTGGAGAATCCCTTAGTTATCTCGATTTGGTTGAAGGACGATAATTGTTTATTTTGCACGTATTTCAATAGTTGTTATTGGATCGAATGACTGTCTGTTAACAACACGAACGATCCGCTTATTGGGCATTTCATCCCCGACGGGTAGAAAAGAGATTTTATGAGCAAATTTTTCCGTTACTGTATATTGTCTGTTACCGCTATAGGATCCATTGACTGTCGAATGCCGATGTGACGGATCCAGCGGTTGTGAATGGTTACTGGGGGGAAGGGGTGGGGGGAGAAAGCAAGAAGGGGGACGGGAATCAGGATTGCGGAACTGAAACTTCATGTCGAAAATATTAGAGATTAGTGCAGGGGGTTATAGAAAAATTAAACAAGTAGTAAAATACAAGCGTTTTTTTGGACAATTGAAGCTAAGAAAAGGTTTTTGTTTTAAATATATTTAGTTCCTCTCCCTACCCCCCACCCCTTAAAAATATTATGTAATTCAATGTCTTCTTCTCGTTTTTTTTCATTTGTCAAGTAAACTTTCATGCACAATGCAATGCAATGAACTATGCTTTATTTTCTGTATGCGTTTTAGGCTTATATACATTTAGTCATATTTGGTTTTATAATTTATTTGTTTTGAAAAATGATTGTTATGTTTTGTTAACAACGTACAGTGAATGTGGTTTATATCAATCTTTATTGTTGAAGGCTATTCAACAAAGGTTTGAGAGTAAAAGTTGAGTTGACATATTGAATTAGGTTGCTAATTGAAGTTTCCACAAATAAAAACCAATTCTATAACGTTTTCACAAACGAAGTCAAGTTTGGTCTGAAGCATGTGTAATAGATAATTAATGCTTAATTAAGCTTAGATAATTAATGCTTAATTAAGCTTAGATAATTAATGCTTAATTAAGCTTAGATAATTAATGCTTTCACAAATAAAAACCAATATTTATCCTCAAGGTTGTGTTTAACGAGATGTAAACAAAAGTTCAATAACAATAAAGTTGCGCAATAACAAGTGCATTTAATGCGAATGCAAACTCAACAGCATTAATGTTTCATAATGTTCTAGAAAACAATCTTGCAAACTAGATAAACTTACGATCAATTGAACTCATTATTATGAACTTGAAATGAAATATGAATTATTAATAAACAAAAAATCTGTTTTCTGAATCAGTATCTATTATTGGCGCAACACACGAAGTAGCAATATTCAAGGAAGCAATTGTTGTTCTCACACACAGTCCTCAACGTAGTAGGCTTAAACGCAATGCTGATTTTATATTACATCAAACAGTTTGACAAGATTAGACCTAATTATTACCTGGCGAAAAAAACAGTTCGTAAGCTTAACTAAACATTGATGAGACTCGACAATACAATGATTCGTTGGGAATGTCCGTTCTTAGAATTAGACATAAGACACGCGGACTCCTTACATCAAAACATACACACTAGCACACTTATATACTTACTTATTCTACTCTGAAAGCTCTGAAGCATCACAAACTTCCCTACTTCACGTACAGAGCAACGCTGAAACAGATCCACTGTCAAGTCATAGCTAATAGACACCAGAGCAGTTATCTTTGATAGACCTTCCTCCATTATCATTCACTCAAAACTTTAATGTTATCACCACTCGCTGAGCTACATCTTTATTATATACAGGATGAGTCATAAAAAAACGTGCCCCTAGCGATATCGCAATAACTTCTACAAATTTTTATATTTTGGCCTAATTTTTTCACCATATGTAGCTGAGATAATTTGACACAAAATTTGAAATTTGCAAAGAGAAATTTGCTTCCGTTCAGATACTTTTTCGAAAAGAGTAAAAAAACACTTGAACCAAGGCAATGAAGCCTATTTAAAGAGCTACAAGAGCTTGGGTGATCTGATGTTCCTTTGCATTATTTGGTGGCCCTAAAAAGGGCCGATTTGTGTAATGATTGTACTGATCGAAGTTTGTCACAACGTCGTGCCCGCCGCCTTCATCTTTCATGAAGATGGCGCGCCGGCCCATACCACCCGCCCCATACCACCCACCAGGTGCAGGATTGGCTGGATCAGAACTGTCCGGATGTCATGAAGAAAGATGGACCTCCTAACTCCCCAGACCTAAATCCACTTGATTATCATGCGTGGGGGCTATGCTTGATAAGTACCAGGCACACAAACCCCAGGCCAAAGACCAAGGCAGATCTGAAGTGGTACTGCAGCGATCTGGGATGACTTGTCGCAGGATCCGATTGACAACGCAGTGCTTGCATTCAGAAAGAGGCTTCGGACGTGTCAGACCAGATGGCAATCACTTCGAACACCAGCTTTAGATTGACGACGAACGCAAATCGGCTCTTTTCAGGGCCACCAAATAATACAAAGGATATCAGGTTGCCCAATCTCTTGCAGCTCTTTAAATAGGCTTCATTGCCCTGGTTCAAGTGATTTTTTGATTTTATTTCGAAAAAGTATCATAACTTCTGAACAGAAGCGAATTTCTTTTTGCAAATTTCAGAGTTTGCGTCAAATTTTATCTCAGCTACAAACCCTGAAAAAATTAGGCCAAAATACTAAAATTTGAAGAAGTCATCGTGATATCGCTAGGGGCACGTTTTTTATGACTCACCCTGTATATTATATATACACAGGCCTACTCAAATCTCTTTTAATAACATACATTACTATTACAAGAAAATGAAGCAAAATTGAGAAAACATCAAGTAACATTATTTAAACTGTTCAGTTCACTCCTTTGATTAAGCACACTGTTTTTGTTTACACTAAACTGTTTTTGTTTACATCATGCGAATGAAATGATGTCATTAAAAATTATTCTTCAAGATATGTGCAATATTCAAGTGATAAATTTTTCTTAACTGCAAAATGAAAAAAGTCTACATACAAAGAACAATGCTGAGCATTAGAATGTGCAAAATCATTGCCAATGAAACTTTAAAAATTCAATCAAATAAACTATTAAGCGGGCCAGAAACAACATAGTGCAACACCTGCCAAATCTCAGCCAATGTGTCAGGTACACTCGCACACCGTACACAAAAAAACTAGTGAATAAAAGGTGCATCTATTTCACAGCATCCACAAACAGCTACCAATGGTCACACAGGTTCTAGTCTAAACATGTACAACCAGTTTACTCACATACAGGCGTGTCTTTATTGACACCCAGAGCCTAGACTAGACCTTGGCTATTCTATTCATCACTTGTACTTAAAGTATTCCTTGTCCTCTACTCACCACCTGTACTTAAAGCAGATTTTATCATCTCAGTCTCTATTCACCACTTGTACTTGAAAGTTGACCTTTGCCTCTGTTCAACATCTGCACTTAAACTATTCCTTGGTCTGGATTCACCACTTGTACTTAAAGTTGACCTTGAGCAGATACTTGATGTTGACCTGTGCCACGTCGTACACGATGTATCTGACACACAGCACGTTTAAGGAAAAGACAAACAATACAAGCGAATAGGACAAGCATCCATAAATTTAAATACAACACAGATGAAAATCGATTGTACAGAATTACATAGAACGCAATAAAAAATAGATTGTACAGAATTATATCGAAACAAAATCAAAAAGAAATTGCACAGAAATATAAAGTCATCAAGGAATAAAACTATCCGATGAAAACTGCAACATCTAAAGCCCTAGACAGACTAAGAGAACGGTTTTAGAAGGCCAACAAGCCTAAGAGGACCAGGCTCAGAGCCCCCACCTACCCCCCCCCACAGCCCCCAAACAGAAAGGATACTCGTTGTACATGAGGCTGGAGCGCGTGACTGAGGTGCTCACTCCCTTCCCCATCGGTATCTCTACCCCGTCGGGACACTTGTAGGACCCCTCCGGGTCAGGACCCGTCATGCCACACCCTGCAACCAATCACAATGCAGCGCTGCAGGCGCAGCTAGTACTATTAGACTAGTGTCATTCATCCTACCCTGAATTTGAATGATTCCAACAATCTTTTAGAGCATAGCACTGCGTGTGTTTGAAGCATTGGAAGCTTAAGCACCGTGTGTAATAACAAAAACTAATCCAGTCAGACTCAGTTCTTCAGCCTTGGCTTTGCTAAGCAAAGAATCGTTACCCTTTCTTTAGTTGTCTTCTACGACTTACTCTGAACTGCAAGCTAATTCTTAGTTTCCGGCTTGCAGGGGTTTAAGACTGCAGGCCCCAGATGCAAAGTTATGACTTTCCATCACTTTCCGTTACAATAAAACGCACAATATTGTCCATAAACTATTTGCCATTAGTAACATATTTGTCAGCAATATTTCAGAACACACTTGCAAGCCTGTCCCATTCACTCTACTATGCTGCCAGTGCTATAGAATCCAGAAATAAGGCATCTTATGCTATATTAAAACAAAAAACCAATATACCTTGGTTTAGAAAACGAAACTTATATAGGTGCGACAGTATTAGACTAAATCTAAAAAACAATGGAGATTAAATTATCAATTGCAATTAAGGTCAAATATTTAATTATTTACTGATATCATTACTGCACAGTGATTATTCTGCAAAGTGGGTGCA
>JAQIWG010010397.1:0-10023 GCA_034695025.1 Chamaedrilus cognettii
ATCTACACACCATCCCCTGTATGTGATCTACACACCACCCCCCCATATGTGATCTACACACCACCCCCTGTATGTGATCTACACACCACCCCCCCGTATGTGATCTACACACCACCCCCCGTATGTGATGTACACACCATCTTCCCAAATGTGATCCACACACCACCCCCCGTATATGATCTACACACCACCCCCCGTATGTGATGTAGACAGCACCCCATATGTACAATATAGCAACCATCTTTAAATTTCAAATTTGTAAAGTTTATCTAAAATTACACGTAAACCACGATACAGTTTGTAGTACGAGGCTGCGTTGTAAGGGGTGCCCACCTCGCCCGTGATGTAGATGAGTGCGTCCCAGGGGATGACTCCCCCAGCACAGAACATCTGCAGGTTGAGGATCGCGCACTCCCGGTCACTCTCACTGAACTCATACTGCATTAACAGCACTCACACTGTACTCGTACTGTACTCACACTGCACACAATGCACTCATACTCATTCATACTGCACTTACATTGCACTCGTACTGCACTCATACTGCACACAGCACTCAATGCACTCGGTGTACTCTCACTGAACTCATGCTGCAGTACTGCACGCATACTTCATTCGTACTGCACTAACAGTACTCTCACTGAACTCCTACTACACCAACAGCACTCATACAGTACTGCAGTCATACTGCACACAGCACTCAATGCACTCGGTGTACTTTCACTGAACTCATACTGCACTCATACTTTATTTGAACTGCAACAACAGTACTCTCACTGCACTCATATTGCATCAACAGCACTCACACTGCACTTAACTTACCGCATCAACAACAGCACTCCCTGTCACAGACACTATCGGCCAATGAATGCGCAATGTAGTCATCACCAGACAATGAACCTAGTCATAGAGAAAATATGGCCTCCCATAGTTGAGCAATTCACAAAAAGAAAGTATGATGCAACACACCACATTTTAACGCTCAAGATTCAAGGCGTGGAACAGTGGCTGCTTCTAATTCAACCATATTAACTAATATTTTACGACTTTATTACTAATATTTCTAATATGAGTTTAGTTCTTTGATTCTCATGAAAGGTGAAACTGAAATGATCACTTGTAAGAGTTGAATAGAATTGGATTGTTGGCCAGACCTTGATGTTCCAACCGAGCGGTCCAAACTTCTTGCGCTCAAGAATGATGGCATGGAAGAAGCAAACTCCAAACATGATACGCCTCAAGTCGGATCCAAGGGCTGCACAGAGCAATAACACAGTATCAAACACTAAACAATAGCACGCAGACATGCAACCAAAGGGGCACTCAGTGTGTGGTTGTACCTGGTAAGAGCACCCAGTGACCGGTGAGCACTCAAAGTGTGGTGGTGCTTGGTGGAGCACCCAAAGTGTGATGGAGCTTGGTGAGAGCACCCAGTATGTGGTAGTGCTTGGTGAGAGCACCCAGTGTGTGGTGCTTGGTAAGCGCACCAAAAGTGTGGTGGTATTTGGTGAGAGCACCCAGTGTATGGCGGTGCCTGGAGTGAGCACCCAGTGTGTGGTGGTGCTTGGTGAGAGCACCGAAAGTGTGATGAAGCTTGTTGAGAGCACCAAGTGTGTAGTGGTGCTTGGTGAGAGCACCCAGTGTGTGGTGCTTGGTGAGCGCACCAAAAGTGTGGTGGTATTTGGGGAGAGCACCCAGTGTATAGTGGTGTCTGGAGTTTATGACTCAGTGATCAAATCCAGTGTGTGGTGATGCTTGTTGAGCGCGCCGAAAGTGTCGTGGTGCTTGGTGAGAGCACCCAGTGAGTAAAGAAAGCTCTTAGCCTTGGTTTCTCTTTTGGCCTTGGTCTCGATCGCAGCCTGGGTGGACTAGGGATAATGCCAATGTTTCCGGAACAGTCATGTGACCAGTGACTCCACACCCCGCGAAAAGGTAAAAAACGAAAAAGATGCAAAAAGTTTGAAATAATTATTTAAGCACGAGGTCTACGCAAATTTCATGCATTGGTCTTCGGGCAGTTTTGCATTATTGAATAAAAAAACACCGTGACACCACAGGGGTCTCTGGGGCAACCACCCAGGCCCCACCGCTAGACCCACCGGGACCACCGGGCCCCGAAGGGTCCTCTAGGGTGACAAGAGAATCCCACAGGGACCCTCTTACCACCAAAGACAATTAGCATTCCATTAAACAAAGGTTGCGGCGTTCTAATTGATTTATTCCGGCACATTTGAATATACAGGGTGGGCCAAAAAAACGATACCCATGCGGTTTTTTGCGTATTACTAATACAACTTACATAATACGATAATGAAATTTTATACAGATAAATTGCCTCCACATTGCTGCCAAGTTGTATGAAGTTCTGCTGAATGGTTTAAAAGTTTTGACCTTTTGAAATTTACTGCTATGATATTTTGCTACAAAAATGAAACAATTAGGCTTTGCTATACATTCATAGAACAATTTTTTTTCTGCGATGACTAAATTTTGGACACATAAACAAGCATCAACTGGTAAAGTTTTTGTCAAATTCAGCATCATTCTGTGCAAGTTCCAAAGTTCCAAAGTTATGAGTTCCAAAGTACCGCAGTTCTAAACTTATGAGCTAATGATATTGACTTGACCATATACCTTTACACTGAATTGGCGACTGTTCTATGTACACTATTGTTGGTTCTGTATGGCAAAAAGGGACGATTTTCAACTTGCACACTGTTCTAAAGTCAGAAGTAGCCAACTCAGAAATCATAGTCATCCATGCAGTTAAAATCTGAATTTCTACTTAGCCAAAATCGTTGTGTGACAAGCACCAGCGATTCGCAGTCTGCCATACAGCAACACTAGGCCTATAATCATTACACACAAGCAGCGGGGTACTCAGTTGCAAAAGCTCATAACTATGGAACTAATAGAGGAACTAATAGACAGAATATCACATAACTTCATAAAAATATAGACATTAGATGGCTAATTTTGCGTGCAAAATTTCATCATCATAGAATGTAAATTGTATTTGTTATACATAAAAAACTGAAGGAGTATCATTTTTTTTGGCCCACCCTGTATATTTTATTGAATCTAAAGTAATTACTTAGTCAGTCTTTGTTTTTATTCGAGAGCGGCGCAGACCGTTCTGCTCGAAGACCTCAGCGCTCATGTCTGCGAAGGCGCGCTTGAGGTTGGAGCGCAGACCCTTGGGTGGCTCGTTGGTCACCTTGACGCTGTTCTGCAGCACCGACACGGGGAAGATGCGCGCCGGCATAGACGAGAGGAAGAGACGGAAGTCCGCACTCACCGCCTTCGGCTTCTCCACAATGCCCTTCACGATGGACTCGAGCGCGAGCATCCAGGACGCAGCAAGGTGACAGTTCTGCAGCACGACACAACCCAGCAGTGATAGTTCTGCAGCATGACACAACGCAACAGTGACAGTTCTGCAGCACGACACAACCCAGCAGTGACAGTTCTGCAGCACGACACAACCCAGCAGTGACAGTTCTGCAGCATGACACAACGCAACAGTGACAGTTGTGCAGCATGAGTGCACTTCTGCATACAGTGTGAGTGTACACAACATAGAGCACAATACCTACAATAGACCCAGTCTCAGTGTATATCACACAATGTATGTGTGTCATGTATATCAGACAATACCTGCAGGTAGACCCAGTCCCCAGACTTGCAGGCCGCAGCGATCAGCTTCTCTGCGATTGGTCCCTGACCTTGACCCAGTGATATTGCATGCAGCCTGAACTCAAGCAGTCAACACAGCTTAAGTATGCTCTGACATCGTGTTTAAGATTATGCCAATTCTAAATTTGTACAATTGCAAAAAATAATTGATTGCTGTGTATCAATGAAAACACATTTTTGAATTTACTGGAATTAACATATGAAATACGGATTGATATTATTTTTGCCAAGTGTTGATGGTGCTAACATAATACTTAATCTTTCACTAAGGAGACATACAACCGGCTTTGAATGATTACTCCAGATTTGTAGAATACGACGATTTCAATAAAGCAATCATTTTATTGCGCAACATTAAAAGTATGAAATAGGAAGCTGACATGTAAAAGCAGTCAGCACCAGTGATATTTTCATTTTAAAAATAATTCCTATTTCAATTCCTAATTCCATTCTTACCAAATAATTTTACTTCAATTCCTAATTTCATTCTCAAATAGTTTCCATTTCTAATTTCCATTCCTAGTTTAAAATAATTCCTAATTTCCATTCCTAATTCTATTTCCATTCTTGATTTTTTGGTCATGATCTTTATAACCTTGAGTATTACCCTATACATTGTTAATATTTATAATCTTCGCAAAATTTCAGTTTAAACAACAGTTTTTATTCATAAATTCTACCAAAATGCAAAAAATAAGTACTCTTGAGGAGGAGGAAGACTAACATCTTAAAAATAGTGCATTTCACCAACCTAATGAATGAGTCTTATTTATAAATTCTTCAGTCATTGACTCATTCAATAGGTTTGATCAATGGTTTCTAAGGGTGCTTACGAAAAGACTAGGCCATTTTAGGGATGCATTTCTATTTCTCCAGGTTTTTTAGAGGGTGCGTTTTGACTTGTGTAATTATCTTCATCCCATATAACTCAAAAATCTCATGAATTGACAACTGCACAAATAAACATCTACATGTATTCCTCCACAGCACATCATTTTAGCCTAACCTCACATTTCCCTTCAAAAAGCAAACGTTTCTGCATTTATTGTTTCACATTTCCTTCACTCAAAATATTATATTTGGGATTTATAATTCCTCAGATGTGGTTTTCAACACCACAGATGGTACAAATCTACTCTTTTATGAAGCCCTGTCTCATTTTTGGAGACATCAGCATTCAGATAACATTCAGCATCAGGCAGGTCGCGCCTGCCCCAGTACTGTTAAAGCAACGCAAAGCGAAATATACATTCCACATTCTGTCTGATACGAGATAGATTTCTGAAGCTGACAACAGATCCAGCATGAACCGTGGCATGTGCTGTTATATAATATAAGAATTTCTTGCTGCTAGATTTCATACAATATTATTAATAGCTAACACAATGATCATTTTGCACTTTCCATGCTATTCATAACAAAGGGTTTCTGCGAACCTAAACGAGTGAGGAAAAAAACCTCAGTCTTTAAAATTTATTCGATATTTCAAATAATTCTACTTTGCAAATAATTCCTATTTCAATTCCTAATTCTATTCTTACCAAATAATTTCCATTTCTAATTTCTATTCTTTCAAAAAAATAATTTCTATTTCTCCGTAATTCTATTTCCATTAATGGAAATATCACTGCTGTCAGCACATGCCATTAAATAGGCAGACTTATAAAATCAATGGTCAGGCCAAATCTATGCTTCATTCAAACGTAGTTTATGATCATAAACTACGTTTGAATGAAGCACATGTGAAGTCCTCTCCTC
Source organism: Chamaedrilus cognettii (assembly GCA_034695025.1). NCBI lineage: Eukaryota > Metazoa > Annelida > Clitellata > Enchytraeida > Enchytraeidae > Chamaedrilus > Chamaedrilus cognettii. The sequence goes on from JAQIWG010010397.1 coordinate 5,455, forward strand.
CCCACATGTCAAATTTTTCCATAAAATTGTGTGTGAACTCATCTGTACACTTCTTCATGCAACGTGCACTCCTGCACAAGTGCACAAGTTCCTTTACTCACATTCATTACTCACATACAGCGTGAGTGCACTCCTGCGTACAACGTAAGTGCACTCCTGCACACAGTGCGAGTGCACTTCCGTCATCTGTTGACTTATGAGTGTAGCGTGGGGAATCCAGTTTTATAAACTGGGTGCCCACGCGCGGCCCCCCTCGTGGACGTCCACATGAGGCCCCTCCTAGATGCCCACGTGTGGCCCGCTCCTAGATGCCCACGCCCCCCCCCTTCAGAGGCCCACATGAGGCCCTCCCCTTAGACGCCCACGCGCGGCCCCCCCCCCCGTGGAGTCCCACGTGCGGCCTCACCGCTAAATCAGGGTTCCCAAAAGTGCCACATTGGCGCGCCAATGGCAACAATGAACCTCAAATAGCAACCATGATAAAATATCCGTCATTTCTGGCAATCATAAAAAACAGATCAGAGACGGCTGGCAACCATGAACGTGATCTCGTTGCCAAAATAGCAACCATCAACCTAAAAGTTTCTGGAACACTGCTATAAATGACCACACGAGCCCCCACCCTAGATACCCGAGTGAGACCCCCCACAAAATCGCCCACGCGCGCCTCCCCCCCCCCCACTCTCGGTGCCCACGCGCCTGTCCTGGTAGTTCTTGTCGCGCGCGAAGCGCAGGAAGGCGCCCATCGGGTCGGACCCTGTGCTGAGCACGAAGACGAGCGGCGTCGTGTTGGACATGTCGAGGTAGAGCGTTGGTAGGTCCGTCTGCGGCGGCTCCACAAACAGCTGACCAAGGTTCTCCTTCACAAAGTCCGTCACCGCAAACACAACCTGGACACACCAGCACATGGCAGAGACAATCTGGGCACACCAGTACATGATCTACACGGCTAATAGTGAAAAAAGAAAAATGAAATAAAACTACATAAGTGATTACAGAGCATATCTAGTAAAATGTGCCAAACTTCTTGCCCTTAAAGTACAATTATCAACCTTAGACCCCTTTATTCCCTGCAGGCCGGGAAACAAAGAATTAGCTTGCAGCCCAGGGGCTTCATTCACGTACATTTCGTAAGATTATTTACATTTTATTCTAACTCAAATTTAAAACAAATAAAATTCATTCGCTGACCGCCGTGACGTCATCATTCATTCTCGCGTGACTGCGGAGTTTCCAATAAAAAAGATTCGATTTTCCTACCTACCTCTTAAGACAATGTAGTCTTAAGACTAAGATTGTCATAAGATCGCTTCCTGAATGAGATCCCAGGGTTCACCAAGCGAGTCGTGAAGAGTTGTGGCCGAGTTGTCTAAGTCGCAAACTTTGGATTGTGAGTGTCGCAGAGAGTCGGTTTAAACCCCGGCCGCGGCAAAAGATTTTGAGTCACTTCGTGCACCCTTGGCAAAGGTGTTTAATTTCGTCAGCCCTGCAAATAATCATCCATTAGGGTGGAGTGCAATTGAGAAGTTGAAGTTGAAGTGAAAGGCGACTAAAGAAAGGGCAGTAGATAGTTCTGTGGCGGCTCTCTTACAGAGAACCGGCCTGTGCATAGTCTTGATGCTAAACACGGTCTCAAAAAAAACTAAAAAAAAACATCATTTATAGTTGCCTTAAGTTGCTATTGAACACAACGTATAGAGAGACAGGAAACGACGCAGAAAAGCTTGACAGAGAAGGATATGAAAGCGAGGGGATTAAGACGTGAAGATGAGAGGGATAGGATAAAGTGGAGGGCAGGTATCCATGGCTGCAAAGAGGCCTACCTCTGAGTAAGTGAGGAATGCGGCCACAAAACGCACATGCGTGTGTGTGTTGCTATTGAATACAAAAACCAGACACGCTGAGTGAGGCATCCTAGGGCGGGCAAGCTGAGCGAGGCATCCTAGGGCGGGCATGCTGAGCGAGGCGCCGTAGGGCAAGCATGCTGAGCGAGGCGCCCTAGGGCGGGCACGCTGAGCGAGACACAAACCTTTTCCTCCTGGAAGGCCTTGATGAAGACGAGTTTCTGGAAGCTAGTCAGGCGCAGGTCCCAGTGGCCCTTGACGCGCCCGTCGTACACTGACGCCCCCTCGTCCTCCTCCTCCACATGCTGCTGCGGGGGAGGCGGGGGGGCGGGCTCGGGGGGCAGTGGCCCATACCGGGCCCACTGGTCCGGATTGGCTCGGATCTGTGCAGCATACACACGCGCGTCTGAGGGTCAGGGTCGGGGTCAGGAAACAGCTCCTAGTGGATAAGTACGAAGAGCAAGCATGCGATTGGTTGGAACAAGAATGCTGATCGATGGAACGATGTCCATCTATGACAGTGTATCCCGTCACTGTCGAACTGTCACACCGTATGTGTTGTCAGTCCCTAGTGCATGACCATCTGAGTCCCTCATCACATGATGATGTACAAGAGTCAATCACTGCAGCGTGACTCGAGTCACTGCATGCAATGAGGGTGACCATGAGTCACTGCGTGTACTGGAGCGTGACCACGAGTCACTGAGTGCACTGGAGCGTGACCGCGAGTCACTGCGTGCACTGAGTGTGACCATGAACCACTGCGTGCACTGACCGTGAAGGCGCCATACTGGATCCAGCAGGGCGTGGAGACGATGTCCCGCTGCATGCCCCTAAAGGCAGGCAGCAGCGCTTCCAGCTCGACGACGCGCGCCCACGTGACGGGCGACAGCCACGACACGTTGGGGCGCTCGGCAGAGTCCTTGATGACCACCCCCGCGGCGCCCCGCAGGAAGTAGTTCCACTCCTCCGCAGAGATCTTGTCGTCTATCTTCATGATGTCCACGCACAGCATGAAGGAGAAGACGATCTTGTCCTTCTCAAACAGACCTCTGCAAACACACTAAGACAGTGCCAAAAAACTAATTTCTGCTTGACACAATAATGTCAAGATTATGTTTATCTTCAACATACACACAAATATCCATCTCTAATTGAAATAAGATTATAAAAGTGGAAAGTATTTGATACGTGCTAAACGCATGAAAGGGATCAGTATCCATTTCTTTAACAGTAGTCCATTTATACGGAGTGATTTGTAGTCAACGGTGTTACGATTGAGCTAATGTTGACCCGAGGTCAACACCGTCTCAATCCGCTCACTTCAAATCTGCTTTTAACACGGTGTTAGGGCGGTGTTGAACTTATAACTTCAACTTCAACTTGGATGGTGTAGTGGATGATTATTTGCAGGGCTGACGAAATTAAGCACCTTTGCCAAGGGTGCACAAAGTGACTCAAAATCTTTTGCCGCGGCCGGGAATCGAACCGACTTTCTGCCACACTCGCAATCCGAAGTCCGTGACTTAGACCACTCGGCCACAACGCTTCGCCAAAGGTGACATCTAATTTTGAATAATTTACATTAAATGTATATCGTTAATTAATTGATTTTTATTCAAATAAAGTTTGCTCAATAAGTTGCCGATTGAGTTAATCCTAATCTGTCGTCAAATTGCAGCGATGCTGTCAAAAATAAGTTAACTTTACGATAGGAGAAAAAAGTGACCCGGGTTGGCTTGGTGTTGAGATAATCGATTTGAACTCAACGATGCTCGACTCATTTGTTTACACATTGTAATTCTCATCAAACTTCCATATACAGCAAGGCCTAGTCCACGCATCTAAGTCTGACCACGTATCACTAAATTACTCTAGTCGACCATGAATCTTAGTGATAGGCCTACAGCGCGCCAGTTTTGTTAACACCGTGTTAGCGCAAAGCTGGCGCCGCGCTAACACTCGGCTAACACCTTGTTAACTCTAGGCCAATGTAAGCAGCAGTTACAGCGTTCAGATTGAGATTGAGAATTCGTTTTTGGGGTGACACCGGGTGACCTAAACCTGGAAACGTTGTGGGGTGACACAGACCTAGAGACGTTGTGAAGTGACACCAGGTGACAGATCTGGAGACATTGTGAGGTGACACAAAGTGACACAGACCTGGAGACGTTGTGGGGTGACACCAGGTGACACAGACATTGAGACGTTGTGGAGTGACACCAGGTAACAGAGACCTGGAGACGTTGTGGGGTGACACCAGGTGACACAGACCTGGAGACGTTGCGGTAGACGTCGGCGGTGGTCGCAGCGAGCAGCGTGGCGAGGCGCTTTTTGAGGTCCTTTGTCTTCTCGCTGTTCTGAATGGTGTTGCTAAAGAGCTGCTTGAAGTACTTGAGTGAGAACTGGTACATGGGGTCGACCTCGGCCATGTTGGCAACCACAAAGTACATGAAGGAGCCGCGCGTCGCGATGACGCGGTAGGCCTCGCGCGCTGTGCTGATCATCAACTCGGTCGACTCGGCCTCCTTGAGGCGCACCGAGATGATCGCTGACGTCAGCTGAGCACAGCAGCACTCACCCTGACGTTGACCCTTGTAGCAGTGCTCCACTCACTCACCCTGACGTTGACCCTTGTAGCCCCATGTTGCCTCACTCACTCACTCACTCACTCACTCACTCACTCACTCACTCACTCACTCACTCACTCACTCACTCACTCACT
>JAQIWG010010398.1:0-10022 GCA_034695025.1 Chamaedrilus cognettii
AATGGCTTGTGATTGTGTAGGAATGGCTTGTGATTGTGTAGGAATGGCTTGTGATTGTGTAGGAATGGCTTGTGATTGTGTAGGAATGGCTTGTGATTTTGTAGGAATGGCTTGTGATTGTGTAGGAATGGCTTGTGATTGTGTAGGAATGGCTTGCGCCCTATAGATAGAACTATAACAGGGCTAGGGATCCAGCCTTTTATAATCAGCTTAGGCATATAGTTCTATCGAACAGAACTAGATTAGCATCGTGTAATGCAGAACAGGCCTTGATTTTGATATTCATTGATTGATATTTGTAATATTGCATGCATTTTTTATATTTAGTTATTGCCAAATTACGCAATTTGTTGGTTGGCTATATTCTGCAATTGTGCCTTCTTTATGCTGTACACGTGGACTCTTAGGCGCACTATAGACCTGCTATATTTTCGCGACGATTTACAATGTAGGTTTTTTATTTTGCAAAAATTTTTGCTATTTACTAATGATACTATATGCAGAATGGAAAAAAAACTATGCGTTTCTTTAATTCAAACTGTTTGAAAACCTATTTGATGCCTTACTTTTTTTAATACGATACAATTCTTAGTAATAATGTTAAACGCGTACGTTGTACAATTGTTATGTGTACAATGTGCACACGCTGCATCTTTACAAGCCTACTGGCCAAATACTCCAGGCTACGTGACTTCCATTGTACAGTTAGGGCTAAACGGAACATAAAATCAACGTCTCATGGGAACGATTGCGAATGACGAAATGTTCGAAATGTTCCGATAGCCGTCGAGTTTCGAGTTTACGACGAATGCCCACAAACCGGAGATCAGCGTAAACCCTCTGGGCATTGAGACTTCCACTCGAGCAAGTTTTGTGTTTTTGGCTAACGGCCTTTGTTCTTAAGGTGTTTTTGCATTGGATCGTCAGTCAGACACCCGGAATCAGTTCGCAAGACCGGATGCGAACAACGTAGTGTTTAGCACACGAGGTTATACAAGGTGGTTATACACGGTGCTTATACACGGTGGTTATACACGGTGGTTAATGGGAATACGACGAAGACTATGCGAAGACGCACGCATCGTCACGGAAGCCCGGTCTTCGCGCAAGATGTGTCACCACAGCCGCCTTCCCGTGAAGACCATTCTTCCATTCTTTCCGGAAGACGCCCAGTAAAACAGCCCGGACGACCCAATGTGAAAATACTTTTAGGCTTCCACTCGAGCGAATTTTGTGATTTTGGCTCACGGCCTTTGTTCTTAGAACGTCGATAAACCAGAAAGGGCAAAGCGCTTCACGCGTGATCTCTGCACAAAACATGACACCAAGCTATAGACCTAATATCAAAGAATTTGGACTAGTACCGTATCATATAATTATATAAACCCGAAAAGGAACTCATCCCAAGTGAATACACACAAAAAGAAACTGTCAGCGGCAACATAACGCCAGAATTCGATTTAAGCATAGGCTGAAAAACTACATGTATTCTGAGAGGCAAAACTACGAAAATAAAATGCTGAAAAAAGCATGTTTTGCAGTGCTTGCTTAAAATGTAATTTTAGATTAATTTATTAGCAGGCTTGCAGATAGACTTTGTTGAGTTGATGAAAATTGAGAGATAAGAAACACAAATAAATATATTGAATTTGCATTCATTGTAAATTGCGACGCAAGAATTGTGTTAATACATTATTTAGAAAATTGCTCTACATATGGGGTAATTTTAGAATTTTTGCGTTCAATGGGGCTTGCGTTTTCATAAATATTTGCATTTCGGGTTTCCGATCTTACATTTCAACTTTACGTTTGTCTGATTGACTTTTATATCATAGGCCTATTTTGTGGATATGGCCCGTAGAGTAATATGTTGCGTTATTATCCATGCTATGATGCGTGTAGGCCTACTATGTATTGCACATGTGCTTGTAATCAGGTGTAAAAAAATAATAAAGGTATCGGGCCGAAGCAGTACGGCGTGTGTCTATCGACGCACGCCGTAAAACTCATACTTTTGTGCGTTGAACATAATACACTCGATACCTTCACATAGCAGCTACGTGTGTTATAAAGTGCGCCGTGCGCTGTAGCCTACATGACATTGTACACGTGGGCGACACTGAATGGCGCACGTTAGTCTGCGCTGAGAACGACCGCTCAGCGCCTGCGCGGTGGTATTAGTTTAGACTTGTCACGTTTTAAATCTTACGCTTTGTCGTTATTCCAAGGTCTAGAAAAACGCATTTGATTTGGTTTAATTTTAGCGATCTATGCTTTCCGTTTCAGAATTTCGCCGGCACGGCAGACTATTCGTCTGATCGTTCTGTGCAGATCACAAGAAAGCAGGAGAAAATCCAGTGAGTGACAGTATACAGCGGCATTGGAATGGATTCGATCCAGAAAGCGTCCAGGCTGACATTAATGTGTCTCTGATCAGTCATCCGATCTCGCGAGTGGATTTAGAGCTCAGATCGTCGATACTTCCACCGAGTCCCAACTGTATTCTCGCGTTACCTGATGTTCAAAGTCAGATAGGCCAGGAGGCCCAGGACTTGTACGCCGAACTGAATTTTTGAGCTGGCCACCAAACATTTATTTTGTTCAATCGACGGTTGGGGTGTAGAAAAGAGACAATAACAACAGAGTTCGATTTTTGCAAATCCATCGTAGCATGTAAGGGTGACTTCGTGCATGTACAGAAAAACCCACGCAGTGAAATAACGTCGCAGTTTTATTAACGCCATACCGCCGCTTGCATTTTTTCCGTCCGTGCACCAAATCACGGTTTTATGCATTCATCGGATTCTAATACTCGTAGATGCGAATAACAATGCTTGGGCTCGGCATTTAATATAATTTGATCGTCGTCGAATCTTGGACAATAATTGCGTGCCATGACGTTAGATCCCACGATGACGTCATCATGCGACGGCTGCTGCCTATTGGCCGACAACGTCACAGGCTTAGACGAGTGCGCGGCGAAAGGCTTGCTACTCCCCATAGTGGACGAGTCTGCCTGGCCTGTCGCGCTGCGGGCCACGCTGTACATGGGCGGACTCCTGTGGTGCTTCCTTGGCGTGGCAATCATAGCGGATATCTTCATGTGCGCCATAGAGAAGATCACGAGTCACACGAGGACCATCAAGGTGGCGTGCGATGCTCCGCAGGGCTATGAAGAGGTGGAGGTCAAGGTAAGCGAACCCTGCTGCAAGCTTGTTGCCGAGATATGTGACGTCATTTGACCTATTTTTGTGAATAATATGGACACTGGATAGTGAGACGTGACACCTAGTGACACCTAGATTCGAAGGTGTCACTGTTGCCTTTATGGTTCGAGAGCACCAAGGAACTGTGGTGTTTTAGTTCGTTACGCTTAAAATGAAGCATTTATTATCGGGCCTATTGCGAATCAGTCGCCAATTTAAATCTGAATTTAACATTAATTTTGATCAAACAACTATGCAGTAATTTTAACAACATTTTATCTCAAGGAATAAATAGCATTGGTGTAAATTTTTTGGTGAATTTCACGTTTTAAGACGCTATAAGAGAATGTGAAAGTATGAGATACGGATACTATTTTGAAGTACGTTTGACATTATAGGCGCGCGGCGCACGTGTAATACCTTGTGCACAATACAAATGGTGTTGACTTCTGATAGCCAATTACATCGAACTTTATATTGGTAATGAAACTTGCTCTGCTTTTCTAACTTTGTGCATTGCTAATGAAAATAATGCTCCGCTTTACAACTTTTATATTCCATTACACGCATCGTTTATAAAAATACACGCGTAGGCGGTCTAATGCTGTCAGCCAATTTATACTCGAATTTTTTGCACTGGCCACTGAATTATCGCGAAGTAATTGCTTCCGTCTGCAGTAATTTAACAATTTTTCATCACGGGAGACCGATTGCGTAATCGCGTATTCGCGACAGTAAATAAACTGCATAGCCGCCCAACGTGTTGACGGCTAAACTATGAGACTTAGCATAAGCTTACATGTGAATACGGTCATAAGTAGTGGCCCACGCTCGCCAAGTCTGCAGTTCAGTAGGTTTGCTACGCCATCATTTCCGTTTTTCTCGTCCATTTTCCGCGCAAGCACAGGCTGGACGTTTGCGACCACGGACACACGCCCTCTCGTGCTCCGGCCCTACGAGGAGAATTTGGAGATGAGAGGCCTTCAGGGGGGAGGAAACAGTTAAGTCGACACCAATTAAGGAGAAGATGACAAATCGGTCCAGAGTCTGCATGGGCCCCGTCACTTACAGTGCGGCTTAATTAATGATTTGGCCAAGAACTGAACTTCGACAAGAAAAAATTGGATACGTGTGCAGAATTACAAATCTCATTCCTGCCTTCATGCATACCCTATCTCATTTGCTGTAATCCATAAAAAAAATATATATAGATCTATATATATTTCCATGTCTACATGTCTTCGCGCAGATATGGAACGGGACGGTGGCTAACCTCACCCTCATGGCTCTCGGGTCGAGCGCTCCGGAGATCCTCCTATCCTGCATCGAGATCGTCGGGCGACGGTTCGAGTCGGGGGAGCTGGGCCCGGGCACGATCGTCGGATCAGCGGCATTCAATCTTTTCTGCATCACGGCCGTGTGCGTGTTCGCCGTGCCGGAGAAGGAGGTTCGGCGGGTGAACAAGTTCAAGGTGAGAAGGGGGGGGGGTGTTAGTTTAAGGACTGTGTGTAGTAACAAAGACTATTACAGTCCGGTTCTGTGTAAGAGGGCCGCCACAGAATCGCTCCCCCTCTTTAGTTGCCTTTACGACTCGTCAGGTGAGCTCTGGGCCGCAAGTCTATTCTTTGTTCCCCGACTTGCTGGGGTGAATTAAGATCCTCACGGTAAGCACAAGCGTCGAGTTTCTATTTGAGTCCCCGGGGAAAAAATGCACCAACATATTTGTCTTTTATTTTAAATTGAAAATTGTGAACGCTATAAAATAAGCTCGCGGTGGTCATCACTAAAAATTCCTTCTGGAAATTGCACATTCATCAAATAAATTATTTGCAGAAAAGCACTCCAGCCATGGGGCTACGCCATTTTCATATCGTTCTCACTTAAATGGAAGAGGGAGCGCTTTCCAAATTCAAATCTTTTCAGAAACACGCTTTTTGACCGTTTTCACAGACTTCGACCACTGATTGCATTGCATTTGCTGTATTTGTAACTTGCCTATGGCAGCAATGAAAAAGAAAAAGAATTATGTAAAGTTGCATCGTCTTCTTTTCTTATTACTGGCGTTGCACCGCCCTCGCTGGATTTCCGGTGTGAGACCGGAAACATTTTCTTCACAATCAAGTTAGAGATCGGCAGCAACAACTGGATAAACGGTTGCGTGCATCTGTAACATTAGCTGCAGGGTTTTCATAAAAAAACGATCAATCAAAGTTTTACTATTATTTAAAAGATGCCTTCTACTGCAGGACTTGTCGTGACAGTGTCTGCCTGACAGTAAAAAACTTAATAAATTTATAACTAACGAATTGATGGGTAAAAAACAGATCAGCTGTGGGATATGATTTGGCATTGTGAAAATATAGCCTAAGGAGAATCATATTAATCTAAGTTCTTATCCATTTAAGGAATTTGTTATATATGCTACTGCAAGCCGGATAATGCTGATGTCTGCACTTATAAACATTGATTGAATTATAATCAAAACCTTGCAACCTACAATAAGTGACATATTGTTCGGGAGACTATTGATAATTAAATGTTTTTGTGTCTTTTTAACTCTTTTACATCATATTTCAAATAAAACGATTTTTTAATGAGAAAAGACGCTGTTGAAAAAGATCGAATTATATAGTAAATCGATGCCATGGCGCTCTTGCTGCAGGTGTTCATCCTCACTTCCCTCATCAGCCTGTTCGCCTACATCTGGCTCGTGATCACGCTCATCGTCCACACCCCCGCCGTGCTCGACCTCTGGGAGGCGCTGCTCACCTTTGCGTTCTTCCCCATCCTCGTCATCCTCGCGTACATCGTGGATCGCAACTGTTTCTGCACGAAGGGCGTACGCGTGGGAGGCGAGGACTCCGAGCACCTCAGCAACTGTGAGCTGGCCGACATTTACAGCTGTGCTAGCTAACCGCCTTTCTTGTAGTCTATTCTGCTTATGTACAATAATTATTTACCTTGTATTTACCTTGTCGCCGCCCCGCGCCCCCCTCTCCCCCGATCCTGCTGACGGCTCAAATGGGGAAAAAACATCGCTGCTTATTTTAATCCCCTGGTTCTACTCAGGAAGCAATCGAGCTTGCCTTTTTGAAGGCATTAGCGCTTGTTGCGTGGATGACTCTATCGGGAAGGTGATTCCACTCATCCACTCCATTTCCAAACAGCATTTTCTTGTTATTTTCAAAAAAATATTTTCCTGTCGATATTTTTGGATACGTTAGACTTGCAACTTGGCAAGCACTGACAAGCTGGGTTTTTATGACCAGATGCCCTTCCTGACGCCAACCAAATAAATAATTATCTAGCACGGTGTTAGCAGCTAGCTACACTCGTGTGTTTAAAACAACCTTGCTAAAGGGCCTGTAACGCATGGTTTCATAGTTGTCAGCGCGGGACTTGAATCCATGTCTCTGGAACTCGCATCCCACGCCTTGACCACTACACCACAGCGTCTTGCTTACATTGACAGCCCACGTGTGACGGATACACCTCTAACATTAAACGTCTATATTGCTGGTCAATGTTTACGCTAAGCAATTAAGACATTCATTCAGTTAGTGCGGTAGCATCTTTGGCGGTAGTGTCGAAACGATAGAATCTTGAATTGACATGTTATAAAAAATAACACGTAAGCTTTTAATATTCTGCATGCTGAAGGCATCATTGCAGTTTTACCCACAATGTTATGAAATTAAATAGTTGATGAGACCCGATACCAATATTAAGCGTTGCGCTGCAGTAAAAACTAGACGGAAGCACAGTGCCCGTGCATAAACGGTGTGCGCGCAGGCCTCCACGAGTAGATAAACGCGAGTTTTGAAATTTACTGCAGGATTCACCCATTTTGGAAAGATTAGGCGAACATCAACAACATGAACACAGAACACATTTTCTGTGATAAAGAAAATTTGTTAAAGTCTAAATCTGGGGGGCTCCAGGGGGCACAGTTAATTTTGTACAAATCCAAGCGTAGCTATATAATTCGGGCTTAGTGCGCATGTTCACAAAAAAATTGTCAAAATTCGTTCAGTGGCGGCTGAGTTTTTGTGGCTCAAGGGTTTTGGCTCCCCTACTTTTATAAAAACCGATCGCCCATCTCATGCATGAATATTTTGTTCAAACATATATAGGGCAATTTTTACTAAGCATTAAGTGGAATAGACTGGTGCAAAACGCGTGCAAATCGGACTGATAGTGAAAAAGTTATCGCGATTCTTGAAAAAGTACATGAAATGGTCCCTCAAGGCCCCCTTTATATTTCGAAATGAATTATTTAGCCAGACACGCTTTCCCCAATGGCACATATGTTTTACCCCTGGCTTCATAATTGTAACGCTAAAGGTTGTTACCCACGATGAAGAAAAAATTTTAACAAATTCAAAATCTTGGGGGGGCTCTCGGGGGCACCGTTATTTTTTTTCAAAATCCAAGCAAATCTGTATAATCCGGGCTTAGTCCGCATGTTCCCTGAAAAAATGGTAAAGCATTTTCGCTGACGGCAAAAATGTTTTGACCCTTATTCTAGACTTATAGGTCAGGAGGCGAGTCTCTGGGAATGCCCCAAAGATCCGTAAGAAAAAAAAAAAAATAGAATAGAAATAAAGAAAAAATTAAATAAAGGTACCGGGCCGAAACAGTACGGCGTTCGTCTATCTACGCACGCCGTAATAATGGACTCTGGCACTCGCGCACAGGCATCGACAGATCTATCGACCGCAACGGTGTCGCATTATCGTATATCAGGTTACTAGCGGACGACGTCACGAGGACAAACAGCGTGACCAGATCGTTATTTAGCCAAAGTCCTAAATTGTTGTACTCCACATCTAAAAAAACTAACCTCCTTTTTATCGTGGAATCTGTTTATGTCCATGTTTTTACACAGGCTTACACGTTTTCGCCCGCCCTGATCAGGACTGCTGGAGCTGGGTTTTTAAGGCCGCATGCCCTTCCTAACGCCAACCAAATGAATAATATCTGGCTAGTGACACTTATTTGTTTAACAGCCTTTCTGAAGGGCCTGCAACGCCATGGTTTTATAGTTGCCGGCACGGGGACTTGAACCCTGGCCCTCTGGGCCTAAAGGCGTCTTCTGGGCCTGGCCCTCTGGGTTAAGGCGTAGGAACCTTAGCCACTACACCACAGCGCCTCGCTGTACATACATCGGCAATAGGGTTAGATTTTCATGTGACATGTTCAGAATTGTGAGGTTTTGAACAAATTCGTCCAGATTTAAACAAAAAAAAATCTCAAAGAATGTAAGAAAAAAAGCGTGCACGTTTTATACACTGTGTGTTCAGACTTTTCACAGATTATAATACATATATGTCTCAATGAGCCTCGTAGATGAATCAAGAGCACTATTAAACCACAGACATTTTTGCCTGGTAATACATGAACCATAAAATGTCTGAATTAGCACGCAAATTGAATTTGTAATCTTTTGCAATATGATTAAGTTCAAGTTTGAAAGTGTTCTTTTACGCATCAGTTGTCTTGAAAGTACTAGGGCCTAAGAAGGGTGCTTAAGTACAAGCGCAGTAATAAGTCTTCACAGCAAAAAGTGCCAGAATGCCATAGAAAGTGCTAAATATGGTCAGCCAGATCTGGGCTCAATCGATGCGTGGCGGAATTCAACAGCTGCCGCGGGCGTCGGACGCAAAGCTAACCGTCCGAGATTCTCTCGGATGAAATTGCAAAGGGATGGAAAACGGGTTCTAGTGAATGAACGTTGACTGCTGCCTGGCAGCCTGGCAGCCTGACAGCGCGGATCCACGATTTTGTAATGTCTAGAAGTGATTGGTGAATATGGGAATGGATTGGAATTAACGTCAGAGCGTTGAAATCTTCGAATCGAACATTATTGCTCTTGAGATGTTGATTTTCGGAACGGGTAGTACTGAATTGTAATATCAGAATGCTGTGACATAAATTTGTCATGTGCCTCGAGCTGTGAGCGCCAAGTATTATGAATTTGTAGGTAAATTTATCCTACCCAGAGCTATCCGTGTATAATAGAAATATGATTTTGTCAGCAACTATCAACTTTTGTTTCACTAAATGTCTCGCCTTTGGACTTTAAGTTTGAATTTGACTAAAACGATCCTAGTTGACACGTGCCTCAATCTCTGTTCCGTTCGTGCAATGGAACAAATCTTCGCTGTTCCGATTTTTTACTGGAATTGCTTCTTGACAGCTGTTGTGAATCCCAGGAGCGTAACTGGACTTTCAAAATAGGGGGGCAAATGGGGGGGAAGCTTATGCGCAGGGGTGTCAATAAGTTGTAAGTTGACCCCGAAAACTTTTATTTGACCTAGTTTTTGTCCCTGACTTCGTTATCAGCGAAAGACGCAACTAACCGCATTTTTATGCATTTTTACACACAGGTTTAACGCAGTTAAACCTGTGTGTTTAACAGCCTTGCCGAAGAACCCACGCTAAAAATATTGTTTGCCTTGCCAGCTGGGGGGGGGACAGCTGGGGGAGGGGTCAGACGTTAATCTGGGGGGGGCTGGCAGCGCTGCCCCCCCTCCCACTCACCGATGCCCCCCGGTAGTTACGCCACTTCTGAATCCGTTGCGACGTTCCGCGCGTGACGTTAATTAAAGAGACGAAACGTTCTGCATTATTGAGGAGCACACAAGGATGGAGTGCTGCTGCTGCAGATCTGCCATTCAGTCATCCAAGGCTTGGCGAGATTTTCGAGGACATAGGGGTTAATTCAGAAGTCTGACCGTTTTGGGCAAACCACTTATGTTGGTGCAGCCTCGAAGAGTGACGGTTTTCAGGTGGGGGGGGGGGGGTTGTGTTACG
>JAQIWG010010399.1:0-10022 GCA_034695025.1 Chamaedrilus cognettii
AGTGCCCCAAAGGGGCACCTGGTGGGGCCCCGAAGGGGCCCAGTGCCCCAAAGGGGCACCTGGGGGGGCCCCAAAGGAGCACCAAAGTGTTTTCCACACCACAGTTTCGAACTGACCCGGGCAACGCCGGGTACCCCAGCTAGTATTATTATATTATTATGTTGCGTCTATTACAATATAACACAGTGTTAGAACATGCACAGCGGCGCTGTGCAGTAAACTTTTCCCGCTCAGCCTAGGCGGTCAACGGGTTATTAACTTAAAACCAAAAACTAATTTGCCCATTTTCAGGTGTTGGCACAACTAGAAGATGCTATGAAGCTGGATCCAAGAGCCTTGCAACAGGCTGAGTATGCGGAGCTAGAGCTCTGCGCTGAGGCCATATATGTGTATATCGAGGATCAGTGCCAGACGGCGGCAGCTCCCGTGCTCAGCCAGCTGTCGCTCGACTTGCGAGACCGACCGTTCATTTTATACAACAGGAGTTACCTCTACCCACGCCAGGTAAACACTGGAAAATCTATTTCAAGCAATACCTATTCCTCCGGTTCAAGGTTGTATGGTTCTGGTTATATTTCTCTGGTTCAAGCAGGTCTTCTTATATTACTTTGATTCAGGGTTCTAATGTTCTGGGGACACTACTCCTATTCTTTCTCTAGCATGCAGGATATCCTTAAATTACTGTCTTGGCCTTCCTTACTTACTACTGCGAGCATTTAGTTGTAGGCCTACGTCAAAATAAACTTTGCACTCATGATGGATTCCATGACGATGATGTTTATTTTGCTACATAGGCCCAATGTATCTGATGGTTGGTCTATCTTATGTTATAGTTTTGCTTCATAAGTGACGATTCTTAAGATGATAGCATACATGTAAGGTAATCTAGGTAGAGTGCCTAAACTTAGGTAACCAACTTAACTAAACTCTAGGCACCATCAGGGAGTTGCAATTAGATTAAGCGTGAGAACACTTTGCAATGATTGTTCTGAACATTTTAGTCAACGCTGAGCGCTAATTGAATTAGCGTGAACTTTGGGAAGTCCACTAAAAATACTGCAGGTGCAGATCATTGAGGCATCCAAGCTCAGATCGAAGGATCTCGAGGAGTTACAAAAAGCTTTGCATGCATCCTTTGTGTATACTAACGTTTTACTTATTATCATTATTGAGTCCCCGCTTCATTCATTGACCCATAACTGATTTTCCTTTGCATTCCAGTTGGTCATCCGTGACCACGACAGCTACCCGCCTTACCTGTATGCACTACCGCTGGACTATGGCGAGAAATACGCGTCACTGCTTCGTCTAATGGGTACTGAGGATCAGTTTGATGTAGGGCATTACGTCAAGGCGCTGCAGGAGATAAAGGAGAAATACGCGGAACAGGCGCTTGAGAGAAGTGAACTTCGACTGTGCGTCCGCCTCATCAACGACCTCTGCGATTTGATGAAGGTCTGTTCATACCTTTTGACTTGCTCAGCAATGATGCTGCTGTTCACAATAATCGTGCTTCTAGAAACGTCATTTGATTCTACATAGAGTTTTATAATTTAGTTGCAGATCATCCATTGTAAGGTCATCCATTGTAAGGTCATCCATTGTAAGTTCATCCATTGCAAGGAATACACCTAGACATATTTTGCAATTCTGTGGATACTGGTTACTCATTTCTTGAGGACATGAGGAATTGGTCAAACTTCTCATTGAGCTACAGTATATGTTTGCAGTTGACAAATTTTTATGTAATTTTGTCTCCGTAAAAGGATATGAGAAATTATTTCAAACCAATACTTATTTGACTAAGTTAAATCGACCTATTTCGTTGACCAGCAATTTGTTGTCAATATAATAAGCAAATCATTTTCATATTCTTAATCTTGCAATTTGACTTCTTTGGACCTAGTATATGGTCGAATATTGGAGTTGTTAGGACTTAGCGTTGTTGCATCATGCGTGTTGAAGGAAAGGGAAATGAAGAATGAAGAAGTTGAAAAAGAATATGGTTCCATCTTTATACCCAACACTTTGGGAGTTCTCTGGATGGCATCATCATTGCACTACAACGCCTTTCCGTCGTTAACGGACGCATCCTCTGCTGGCTTCACTCATGCCGACATAACAGTGACAAACGCTCTGCTTATGGGCGCGAAGAAAATATGCCTTGAAACGATTGGCAGTTCTTTCGGTCAAAGAGAAGATCTGACAAACCGACTCAAGCGCATTGTCGGAAGCTATTCCTTCGACCAGGAGATTCTCAAGGAACTGATTCAGAACGCCGATGACGCCAAAGCCACAAAGATTCACTTCGTTCTAGATTATCGTCGACATTCTGATGCTCGAGTGTTCACTGATGCTTGGAAGGAATTGCAAGGACCTGCGCTTTGTGTGTACAACAACAGGTCCTTTAGCAAAGAAGACTACAGCGGGATACAGCGACTGGGCGAGGGAAGCAAGGCACTAGACCCAAACAAGATTGGACAGTATGGTATCGGGTTCAGTTCGGTGTACCATATCACCGATGTACCTTCACTTCTCTCTGCAACTCAAGATGGCAAAAGAACACTTTGTGTCTTTGATCCGCACTGTCGCTATATTCCAGTCGCAGCGGCAAGCGAACCCGGAAAGATGTTTGATGACGTTGATGAAATACGGGCTGGGTATCCCGATGTTTTGCCTTGCTATCTTGAGCAACTGTTTCTGACAGAAGGGTGCTGTGATGGAACACTTTTTCGATTTCCATTGCGAACGTCAACTAAATCAAAAATATCGAAGACTATTGTGACACCCGAAAAAATTCATATGATACTTGAGCACTTGAAGAAAGAATTGTTTGAGATTCTACTGTTTACCAATCACTTGAAACAGATTAGCAGTTCAGAGATCGACCCCTCGACTGGTGAACTCACGAATACTTACACTGCAAAGGCAGCACTCTCCAAGAAAAATGAAAAATCCAAGAGTCACTTCTGGGAGGCAGCACGCAGTTTAACAGTCAAATCTATGTTGGAATTCGACTTTCGAGTAGTTAAACTCTGCTATACCTGTGTTCTTACAGACAATTGTGGAGCTGAAGAAAAGTGGCTTGTTTGCCATCAACTCGGGTTTAGCCAATTTCCGCTTCCTGCCAAGATTGAGGCTGCGATCGAAAGTGGAGAACTTGTTTTACAGCCGCGAGGAGGCGTCGCCTGTCTTACTGAAAGAATTGTCAATGGAATCCCCGAGTTTGCCACGCGACCTAGTAGAGTCTTTTGCTTCCTCCCACTTCCCATCGTGACCGAACTTCCGGTGCACGTCAATGGACACTTTGTATTGGGATTCGAGAACAGACGAATCTTATGGCCGAACGAGAATAAATCCGATCACAGGTGGCTGTGGAACGAGGCTTTGTGCCGGCACGTCATCGCACCGGCATACGTGGAACTGATACAAGAGCGGAGTCGTTTACTATCCTGTACCGTGGCTGATGTTGCTAAAACTAAATTGTATTCCTCGGTTGAATCGTACATGGAGATCTTTCCTACGTTGCATCAGAATGCTTCATTGTGGAACAGTTTAGCGGTGTCGGTCTACAGAAGTGTAGCTCAAGTAGAAGTGCTGCCTTCAATCTGCTCGGCTGGAGTTGTTTGGCCACTTTCTGGGATTTCTCCTTCAACTGTGCAGAATCCACACTGGCGATTGTCTTGGCTGCCACCAGCATCGAACGGTTCTCCATTAGGAGGGTTCTTCCAGCAGGATGACAATGTGAAAGATAAAAAATTTGATAATTTGTGCGATTTAGAATCAATCGCAAGACAGAAAGAGAAAAGTCAAAAGCTTAGAACTGCCCTCCTCGACTGTGGATTTAAATTGTTTGATATAACGCAAGCCGTGTACGAAAACTTTCGTAGGTCGGATGTAGACATGAGATGCATGACGCCAGAGGACGTTCTCTTGTTCTTCAAATCGTATAACGCCGAGAAAGTGTCATACAGCGGTCCATTTAATCTTCCCTGTCTTCTTTCAAGGTCGCCATTGAAGGATGTACGAAGTCTGAATATGATTCTTGACTGCTGCAAGACATCACAAAGTTTTGTCACTGATCTGGATAGCTTACCGTTGCTGCTTACTGTAGATGGATACGTGGCACAGTTCTCAAATCTCTCACCAGTCTTTCATACTGAATTCTCTCAGCTTCTTCCACATTGCGCTCAGCTGTTCATCGAGAGGTCGGTGCTCGTGATGCACTTTACAGAAATCACGTGGGCTGAATCACCAGTGTTTAAAAGGTTCACAGTAAATGATCTTGACAGACATATGTCTGGCATACAAGGGACAAAGAAGTGCAGGCCTCCTAACAATGCTCCGATCGTATGGAGGACGCAGGATCGCAGGACGCTTTCAGGTACCTGGCTCAGACACGTGTGGTCGTTCTTTCATGCAGTTGTCAAGCCTACGATTTCTAATTATGACATCAGCTACGGCGAGCGTCAGTTTCTTGTTGCCAATGCTCTGAGACCGGTTGGAGAGTGGTGTCTGATTCCAGCTCTCACCGACGTAGGGTCTCGGCTGTACCCGATTTGTCACGCTGGTGCGGTTGTTGATCCTAGCGAGTCGCAGTTTTCTGATGGCATGAAATCTGTTCTTTTCAAGTTAAGGCTTCCTCGACTGGACACTGTGTATGTGAATACAGTGAATCTTGATGTCATTCGATGTTTCATTGCAGCTTTCGATCAACCTTACAACATGTTATCGCTGTTTTATCAATGCTACACGGATGCTGGTACAAATGTGAGCGTCAATCTCACACGATCTGATTCAGACGCGGTCGTCAAATACTTTGCACATCACATCCCTTCACTTCGCGGCGTCGAATTAGCCTCTGAGAGACTGCGAGCACTGCCAGTTTATGCAACGATCGTTGGGGCAATAATTTGCCTCACTGACTGCGTCGTGTACACACTTCCGGCAGGGATTCCTACCAACGGAATCGACGTCTGGCAGAAGAAGACAGAGATGGTGTTCTTGGCGCGCGACGAGGCCGCGCTGAAGCTGTACGAGTTCCTCGGATGCGCGCAGCTTGGTGTCATCGAGGTCTACTGCAAGTTTATCTTTCAACACTTTGAGTACTTCAACCAGACTGAAAGAATCATCCACCTCCACTACATCGATGTCAACTTCATTCATGGAAACAGCGGCGGCATAACTGCCTCGGAACGCCAGGAGCTTCTTGTTGCCTTGCGCTCCCTCGCATTTCTTGCGGACGAAACGGGCGAACTGAGACCAGCGGAGTACTTCTACAACCCACAGAATCCCGTGTTTCGCATGATGATGCCACCTGGACGATTCCCGCCGCCATCTCCACGGAGAAGCTTCACGAAGTCCAGATGGCGATCATTCCTCACCGCACTGGGGATGGTGATGGAGATATCGCCAGAGAAGTTTGAAGAGTTTGCACGTCGGATTCAGGCCGATGCTCTGATTGATCCAACGAATCCAGAAACGCTAAACAAATCCAAAGCCCTGATCAAAAATTTGTTTGCGATGCCCGCTGAGCAAAGAGATCCCATATTTGCTCGCATAGTTGATGTCGCATTTGTGGCGTGTCAGGAAACATCGCCAGAGCTTGCAGCCATCCACCCGCAGCATGGTGATAAAGGCGATGGGCGTTTGATGTTCATAGCATTCAAAGATTCAGTACCTAGCTGCCATGAACAGTTAGTGTGGACCTGCGCAAACATACTACCTGACTGGGCCTGTCCTGTGTACTCCGGAGAAGTGGAAGACCCAGAAAACGTTGCTCGGCGACTCTCTATACAGATGACGCCTAAGGTATTTCAAAAAAGTGGTCTGTTGCACTATTAAATAAACTCTAGTAAGAAGTGTCAACGTTGTTTTCAGAAATTTCGTATTTTTTTACTATTTGGTGATGAATTAGCCTACAAATTGTAAGAAGTAATTTAAATAGAAATTGCTGAAGAAACTGCCAAATTGACAAACTATTATTAATAATTGCATATGCTTGAGTGACAATAAATGTAGAGCACTTTAGTCATAATAAATTGGCTAATTTAGCTAGACTGCATTGGCTACATTTGTGCTGTCGCCTATACTAGTACGAAGACAAAATATTATTCGTGTTTTTAAAACTGTCTTTAATTTATGCTCCAATCTTGAAAGTAAACATTCTCTAGTGTTTTTAACCCATGATAAAAACGCATCTAGATCTGTTTAAGTCAATGAAATTGTGGTTAATTCTTGTAGGCCCGTCAAATACAGCGGTCTCTTTGCAATTTTTAAGTGAACTAATTTGTCATTATTTTCAAGGTCAGTGAGGTTCTTGCACAAATACGGATCCTCAGTGACAACTTTGACAAGAAGTATGCAGAGGGTCCAGCTTGTACAAAAAGACTCGAAGCGTTCCGAGCCGCCTATGCATTCTTCTCCCAGCGACTGCTTGCTGAAGATGAATGCACCGCGCACAAGTCCCTCATTGCTTCAACCCTCTGTAGTCTTGCCTGGGTACTCGTGGACGAAGGCCGATCAGCGGTGATGCCGAAGAACACCGTACTCAATCTCTATGACACACACGAGATCAGACCGTATCTCTATAGGCTGCCTTTGGCGCTAGGAGAATTCCACCATCTGTTTCTCACACTGGGCGCCACTGATCACGTTACCTTGGTTCAGTACATAGATGTTCTCTCGTTCCTAAAGACAGACATCGGTGATGGACAGATGACTCCAAATGAGTTGAGAGTGGCGTATAGGGCTGTGCTTGGTGTAGTATCTACGATTGATGCGTCGCCCAATTCAGTGAGTGGCCTCGCCGCTGAACAGCTTTATCTTCCCAGTCAGACTGGAGAGTTGGTAAACGCCATTAAGCTGCGATTTAACGACTCGTCGTCACTGCAAGCCCGCAGCAGATCATGCAACTTTCAGTTCGTCTTCAACGTCCGAGAATGTGGAGCCAAACAGCGCAACGTTGATAAGATCTTTGGTTTACTGCCGACGCGCCTTCGCCCGATGATGCTGAGTAGCTGTCTAGAGGAGTCCATTGTGGAATCTGTTCGACAGTCGGCGTCAACAGAGGGAAAAGCTTTGAAACTTTGTAAGCGACTCCGATCCAAACATTTCCTGGAGGCGGTCGCAGGATTCATTAAGCGCGATGCATACAAGTACAGTCGCGACTTGAACGAGAGTAAAGTGTCCGAGTTGCTCACTCGCTTGTCCAACATCAACGTATTGGCGGTGCAACACGTGAGGACGCGTCTCACTTCGCAAGGGGAACCAGTTTTGCTAAGCGAAATGGAGAGACCTTGCTTCATCGAGCGACAAAAGAACACAGGGATGTGCGAAGCTTGGACCATCTACATAGGCGTAAGGGATTCTGATGAACGCGATGACAGCGTATCTGCTGAGGGCCAGGGCGGTTTGAATTTGAGGCAAGACACGCTGATGGAGCTTGTGGAAGCCATCAATTATCTGCTTGAAGGCTTGCTGGGGAATTCTCTGCACTGCCTCGTCGCGCTACTCTCGTGTTCCCAGCAGACGATTCAGGTCTTGTCAACCTCATTATTGTTTTGCTGAACTAATATGATCATTTTGTGAATTGATTCTACCTGGATGTAGTAGCCTACTTTTTGACAGCTCACATTTCTAGATTTTGGCATCTCAGGCTACGGTTTGTACTGCGTCCACACAAGCTTTTTGTAGCCACATTTTCCGCTAACGCAACCATGAAATGCGTGTGAACGTATTGCGTCCATAGAAACGAAACCGTGGCAGTTTTACAAATAGGCTTTTGTCTAGTTATTTGGGGGATGCATTCTTGTCATCTAAATCTTTGACTAAACTAACTTAACTCCTTTTTATCGTGTAATCTGTTAATGTCCATGTTTTCACACAAGTTTGCACGTTTTCACCCGCCCTGATCCGGACTGCTGGAGCTGGGTTTTTACGGCCATATGCCCTTTCTGACGTCGACAAAATAAATATTATCTGCACGGGGTTAGCAGTTAGCGACACTCGTGTGTTTAACAGCCTTGCTGAAGGGCCTGTAACGCATGATTTCATGGTTGCCGGCGCGACGACTTGAACCCTGGCAAAATGAACAAGGATGAGCTTCTTAGAATACTATGTCCAAAAACATATTTTAATTTTCATCATAGGACGAAAGACATTTGCACAGATTGTTTCCCCCCGAGCCGCTGTTTAAGAAACTCTGATTTTCGTCATAAATTTCGTCGATACTTTCTTATGGTTCGTGTGGTTCAATGCTACTGAAGTGATAATTTGCTGTTTATTGTTACTCAGACTCTGATAAACCAGTCCCAAATCTGTCCTGACAATTCATCGACAACTTCGGCAGAAAGCTCCACGCTAGCTCCACCGGGAAGCGCTGTTCCACCCAATCTACTTCCACTCTGCTCCTCCGGACATTCAGATTACGAGCCGGGGGAGTACGTTGCGTATCGTTACTCCGACCAGCAGGAAACCTTCATCTACGGCGTCGTGGTAGAGTTGATGGTGTTGTTTGACAGCACGCAAGCCTATCGGTTGGATCTTGGCGGTGGACGGGATGGCGAAATTGTAGCAGCTGAGGTGCTTCACAAATTTGTGAGGAACTAAGACTATGAGGACCATAAATTTGTGGACGATTACAATACTACACGATTCATGTTCTCTTTGATCCCGTTCGCTTGGTCCCACTGATTCTGATGGTTTTGGAGTTGGGTTTAGCATCAAACACTACACTAAATCTTTCCCTGCCCCTATAGCCCTAACTCTAATAATGGTTGAAATCCAAATCTAACCAAATTCAAGATTAGTGTTGAAAAATTGCTGGGACCAAAGTGAATGTGACGAGATGGAATGTGTAAGGTCACGTTGCAAGAAAGTTACAAGAGCAATTTGTTTGACGTTTGACTGTCATGTTGATGACTATTTAATTTTTTCATATTACATAATGTATCTGTTGTCTATAAAAGCAAATTGTGAATTCCATGCTAGTTAAGTAAAATATGAAGTCCGATGATAAATTTGACACTTGTAAGACAGTAAGGGTAACGATGGAGATAATGCTTGCCACTATGACATTATGTAGCATAAAACCAAAATTTTAAGTTGTAAATCCTGAATTTTGCATCACAGAGACTGAAATTGTAGATTGATATATGTAAATCAAGAAATGAGGAGATATAAATTTTAAATTGCGTTATTCTTTGAGCCACTTTAACTAACTGCTGATTACTCGACCTCGATTTAAGTGCGATTTAATTTTTTATGCCGATTTGGCCAATGAAAATCTATGAGAGTAATGTACCAAATAGTATAGATAGAAATAACATTTACACTTCAAAGAGACAAATGTGAAAAATAAAATTACTAGCTGACAGACGTCAATTTACCCCATAGTGCATTTGATGTTTAATAATCAAATTTACATCAGTGTTTTGCAATCTTCATTGCTCTGCATGAAAATAGAACTGGATTGCAACACAGTCTTATCATAATATTGGTCAGCTTTTTTCTTGGAAGAGTAAATTGTTTGTGAAGTTCAGGCTCAACTTAGGATTAACTAACACGGGCTAGACTGACGGAAACACGTATGCTAGCAACGAATATAAGATTGTAATTGCATTCCGTATTGTAATTCAGCTCTTAAGAAATGTCCTCATATTATTATTTTATACTATTATGAAATAATAATAATAATAATACTTGCATACTATTATTGTTATTATTATTTACATGATGCAAAGTCTTTAAAATAGAAAATAGATCATATAGGCCTAGTGTAATGCTGTTTCAGTATTCCAAACTGGCGAAAATTATTAAATACAATGAGGGGAATGACGTACCCCGAGTTGATTCCGCACTTGAGGGCGAATATGAATTCCTATCCCACTTGAAAGACGCCGGAATATTCTGAGCACAAAACAATGAGACTTTAACATACATGTAAGACCAGGGGCCTCATTTACGTACATTTCTTAAGATTTTCTGAAATCTTATCCTAACTGAAATTTAAAACAAATAAA
>JAQIWG010010400.1:0-10022 GCA_034695025.1 Chamaedrilus cognettii
ATTCAACACAATACAATGTATTCATTCTTCATGAATACATTGTAATATTCATGAATACAATGTATTCAACTTATGTAAACTGCATACAGTCAACATAATAATGTCATAACAAACAATCGATAACAACAACGATAACAACAATAATAACAGACTGACGCCATAGCTAAAAAATAATTTCGTCCATACAATTAAAGTTCAGCACGACGGCGAAAAGTATCAACAAAACATGAATATTAATATTTTCGTTTCAATCATTGCTCTGCTGTGTGTAGAGCAAGAGAAGGAAAAGAAGAAGAAAAACAGGAAGAAGACCCGAGGCTCGTTGCTGACGGATCTCAAATTGAAAATCTAAGCTCCTTAACCGCGTCGCAGTCGCGGAGCGGAGAAAAGGCTGTCGCTAGCGGTCGCTTCCTGTCGTAAGCTCGCTTAAGAAATCGAAAGGCTTCATCGTTGATTGCAAGACGACTGCGCGAGGCCTTTGCCAAGATTGGACGCTAGAATGGGACCGGGGGGAGCATGCATCCCGCATATAAAATTGTCGAAAGCACCAAAATCAAATGTTCAAAAATTTTCGGAAACAATTTTGGATAATGAAAATGCTATAACTGCGTTATAAAAATCCTTTCGATTTCGGATGTTCCAAATGATCCAATTTTTTCACTCCCAGTTTCGATATTCGCGTATCAAAAGCCATTTTCAGGAAATAACAGCTGACTGTCGCGCCTGAGTTACAGAAAAATAGACCATTTCAACTGATCTTTAAAAGAACGTATTCTAACGGAATCCAAATAAAAAGAAACTCGCCAGTCCAAAATTCAGCAGGCAATTTTTCTTTCATGGCAATGCTAGCGCAGCATTTCAACAAGCAGAATAGTTAGATTATTAATAACTAAATGAATAGCATAAAGGCAAATGACACGTGCGATTTTCGCTGTTCGTCTGTTGGCAAAACTGTTAGCCATATATTCTACTCGGCGCAAATATGTCCAAGTTTTAGTAATAGTTGGCCTCCTCTGTTTAAAAAATAGTGATATTGGGCGTGGTCAAAATATGAAATCATTGCCTTATTTCTGGCTTGAACTAGTAGAGCCAGAAACAAACAAGGAATGCCAGACGCCCTGACTATACACTAGACATCCCCAATAAATAAGCATCGGCTAAATTGTCAAATAAAGACACGGAATAATCATCTGACACAATAATGAATGAGAATATGAAGGAACGCAAGAAATAAAAACACGGATAAATATTAAACATTTCGAAAACGTCCTTCTGAAGTTACCGCAAAAGGTACAAGCAGAGGCTCAATAATTAGCGCGGCTGCAGGAGTAGCCTATGGCCGCCCCGCGCACATACCACGCCCCAGTGGTTAAAGTGGGCCGGGTTCCGCCGGGTCTCAGACCCGGCACCTCATATAAGGGACCCGCCACCTCAAATGTGGGACCCGGCACCTCGAATCTGAAACCCGGCGCTTTCAGTAATATATCCTGTTCCATAGTATATATCCTGTTCCACACGCGAAAGACCAGAGTCTTTGACATTTACAGCAGACTAACTTACTTAGCATAGGCCATGTTAAGGGATCTGCATGACAGAGCCGCTCAGAGCCGCTCAGAGCATCAGAGCCGCAGAGCCGCAAAGCCGCTCAAATATCCGACTAGGGGTTACGCACACTCCTAAAAATGGTAAAGAAAAAACATTTATTTTGCAATCGTAACTTAGTGGGAGTTTGTTTTAAATATGGGATCCCCCACCTATTGCTTTCTACTTTAACCACTGCCACACCCACCCCTGCAATTGTAACACGCAACTGCATAACGCAACTGTGACACGTGACCGTGACACGTGATTGAATCTGCGTCGCGTTAGGGCTAGTGATGCGTTAGGGTCTCTTTCAACCATGCATATTTTGCATGCAATTTTGCATGCAACCGTGTTAAGGCGGAAGGACGACCGTCGTCATGAAACGATTTCCTTAACTGGGTTTCATGCACGGCTTGTGCCTTAACTTGGTTTCATGCACGGCTTGCATGAAACCCTGTTAAGGACATTTTACATTGTAATTTTCTTAACATGGTTGTCTTTACATGCAATTGCAATGTTGCATGCAAAATTGCATGCAAAATATGCATCGTGGAAAGTCCTTGGCCTTAGGGTCAGAGTTAGGTTATGGGTAGCTTTTGGTTAGCCACAGTCAAGGTTCTCGAAGTCACATTCTAGAGTGGGCGTGGTAGTGCACCTAATCATACACTCCTACAGGCGCTGGGCAATACAATTACAATTATGATTGGCAATATAATTATTGAAAAATGTCGTACGACGTGATCAGGTAGAACGTGCGCGTGTTTTTGTTTGTCAAACACGAGGCCCTAGAACAAATTAACCGGCGACCCTACTGCAGCGACCGAGTCAAATTTTTCTCTCATCAATTTGACACCGACGTGCGTTACACAATGACAGCGCAACAACGTAATAATTCTGTCGATAGGGTAGTGCAGGTGGCGAGAATGGAATCTGCGCCATCTTGCTTGGCTCTCGATAATCTGCCTACTGGCTGGAGGAATTCGTTGCTTTTAGAACTTAAATAGGCCGTCTAAGTTAAATTTTAATTAGGATTAGAGCTGGGTTAGGAATAACAAGTTAAGGTTAGGACTGCGCTCGGGTTAAGGCAGGTCAGGGTTTGGGTTTGTATAGGACAGCGCATTTCATTTTCACATTTTCTTCAGTTTGTATTCAAATTGATAAGAGCCAAGAAGGATTGGCGCAGATTCCATTCTGACGATCAGGTGCATCGCAATACCATAAAGTGCACGTAAAGACATAAAGTCCAGTAATCTTCTGGGAAACGCAAAATGAGGAAACGAATTAAAATAGATCAATCAAATGGCTTTCAGAATGAGTCGTCGATTCCACGTAGAGTTAAAAGTAGGAAACAAATGCAATAACAAGGAACCAAACATTTCGTGTATATTTCACAATTGTTATTTATGAATAATTAGTGCACTCTTCAACCGTCAAAACTGTATAGGCCAATCGGTTACTGAGACTTTTTGCTATGAAAATCATGATGTACCAGTGCTACACAACTTTCGCCTCAGCTATATAACTGTACATGCATCGTATACATGTAGGACTAAACATAGTATATAGGCCTATGAGACAGGTCCGTCTATATACGAGTAATTAGGCCATAGGTCGTAATTAGGCTATAGGTCCCTATTTTTAAAATATGTATTTAGAAATGTAGTTTCATCGATACAATATTAAGCAACTCTTTTTTGAATTAACAAGAATGTACGATAGGTGCGATAAATTTTTTCTCTCAACATCGGTTTATTTGGAATGGTAAATTTTGCATAAAAATTTCGCATCTAAAAATAAACTCGTCTATATCATGTGCCCAATAACGCCAATTATTATTTTACAGAAATTGGCATCATGTTTTAATTCAGTCCTAGTCAGTTACCCTGGCTAGAGCATACTGATTGGGTTATTTGATGCATTTGACATGGCACGATCAATCGTAAGCTAAGTGAAAAAACAAAATAGAGACATTTACGATGCCTTTTTGCGTTGTGAATGCGTAAAACACATAGAAATGTTTAGCCCTATTTGTAGAAACTAAATTCTTTTTAGAGCATTAAATCTGTATAATCCCCCACATACTATCGTAGAACCACAGCTGAGCAAAAGATTAATTATCGGAAATAGACCAGAGGTCTATTTCCTCGAGCTGTACCATTCTAACATGTCACGATATCACCATGTCGAGCCTAACTTTTAGTTAAATAAAACTTTCCTCCAGAAGTACATATTGTATGCTATATCAAAATATGAATTGACTCAACCCGTACCTGTATTTAGTAGCCATGTGCCTGACAGCCAACAATATTTGTCAAATTTTGGCAGCTCGGAAGACAGCTCGAACTACATACATGTACATGTAGTTCGAGAAACGAACCCGCGAGAGTTGTACAAAATAGGTTTTTGTATCTCAAAGTATTGTATTATAGTATTTAATATAGACTATATTCAGCATGGAGAATCCGAATCTGCTAAATACATTTTTAAAATCATTGCGGTTTTTCTCCAATTCAATTTTTTGATTTTACCTTACATTTATAACTCATGCGTTTAGTTTGTGTTAACTCATGCGTAGAGTTTAAATCTTAAAGTCATGCAACTTAAAACTATAGGTAGTTGGTGGAACTCCGTGTACCGGAAGCTGTTTGGATATAATAAATGGGAAAGCGTAAAGGAAGTCATTTGTAGGCTTGGTCGATTGAGTTTTATGCACCTTTCGAACAGGCGACACCTGCTTTTCATCAAAGGCCTACAGTCGTGCGGAAACTCTCTAATTTAAGGTTTAATAAATCAGCCAATGTGCGCTGCTGAATTTCTACTAACCGAACAAGTGTTTAATATTAGTCTTGATTGGTCAAGAGCTAAGACAAATGCAATGGCCTCTGTGTTCTTCAACGCTAAATGTGGCGTATTGTAGCAGTACAGGCTGCGTGCAGCTCTGCTGCTTGTATACATCAACTTATTCTCGCACAGTGTGATTGTACCAGTATAATTTGTAAATGTATAATTTTAGCTTAAGTTTTTCTTCTTTTTTATGTTTCCATTTATTTCTGTCTTCTGGAGAATAAACACACATATATATTTACAAAGCAACGGCGTAGTTTACTAAGCGACCCGCGGGCCAAATTCGGCCCAAGGGTTTTAAAGCAGGCCTAGCCACGGAAGATGCGTCGTGAAATATCATAATTTGATGCACATGTACATGTACATGTACATGTACATGTACATGTACATGTACATGTACATGTACATGTACATGATGACATTGTAGGCTATGTTTCCGGCGCACAGAACATAATTTAGCCAGAAATACGTGTAACCAAGAATAATGGATGCTATACGCAGTGTAGTGATGAAAATCGGAACACCAGAAAACGTCGTCGTAACTCGATCATAAGCTATCAGATTGGTCTAAAACTTAAAACACTGCAACTGCATCCATATTGACACGAATTTGCAAATTTGTAGACCAATGTGAGTGGTTTTCGTGAAATTGTGCGCTTTTGAAAAAAGTACGGACAAAATAAAATCTTCAACATTAGGCCTAGTTGCTGTCTATTGTGTGCGTACAAGCCTACAGTCAAACGTGAAGACTCGAGTAGACAAGGATTGAAGAATGTCACTGTTTGTTTGCTTGATTCATCATTTTGTAACCAAACAAATGCCACTTTTCAAGCAGATGAATTGGCGGGCGATTGGCGTTACGAATACCAGACTGACATGAAAAACGCGCTCCTCCAGCAGAGTACTACACTATAATGGGTGAAGCTGGTTGAGCAGCTTCAATCGTGTCTTTCGTCCTGTACATGTACATGTATAAGCAAACAAGGCCATAAAATAAATTCAATACGTACCCACGATCGCTTGAACGTTCTTTGCCCACGTATTCAGCTCCTTGCGTACCGCTCGCCGTTCGCTCATGCAAGACGTCCCGCAGCAATGACCGACCATGTTGCGGGCGGCGTGCCTATTATAGTGACGCCCTATGCTGGCTGCTGCAGGCGCGCCGCGCCGCGTCCGCTGGTTATAGTCGTAGCGCGGCCGCGTCACTGGCGAAAACTGCGTGCGAGGTGTCAGCGATGAAACCACGCACTGCGCTACTGGGCCTGCAGCAGCTGCACCCATTGGGAAATCATCTACACGTGGGCCTATCGGCACTGAAGAGCTCGACGAAAATACGGAGGTCGCTAGCTCGCTCCGTTCGCGGATAGGATTATACAGGCTAGACTAACGTCACAAAATGGTCAAAGTGACGTCAAACTTAAAAAAAATTGTTGACATGCAAACGGATATTCGTATACCCTGCTAAAATTGATAAAAGCTATTTGTCTACCAAAAAGAAGCCTATAATTTTACTGTCAGAGTAGTTTGTGTGGTCGGGGCTTCAGAGTGGGAGTGTGCGAGAAGAGGGTCGCTCAGAGGGGATTGCCCCTTAAATTGCAAATATTCAAGTCCAAACTATGCAATTATCCAAGATAGACCAGAAATTATCAATTTATCGTCAACTGGTCGACGAGACTTAGGGGGCAAAGGGGAGGAGGCAGGGGCGTCCCACAATAGTAACTAGGAGGGAACTTGCCTCCAAAAGAGCTAGGGGGGAAGACTTTTCGAAAGCTAGTAGGGGAATTGCTGTGTTTTGGGGGGGGGCCATAGCTTCTATGGCTTCAGTTACAGCCAGAAGTTTGATGCTACTATCATTTGACCCTGGATGCAAAAGATTTAGAAATTAGTTTACAGGGTGGATATGCTGCATGCAGGCTAAGACCAAAGTGCATGACCTTAGTGTAGTCCGACGTAAAATGAATGAAACTGATGTCTGAACGGTACTGCATGGTGTAAAAAAGCCAGCAGCTGGAGCCTCCTAGCGAATGTGTTGTCACTACGTGCGTGTTGATCCGCACATAGCCCGAGCAGTATCGTTCGGGCTGTGCACAACTTCAGCACGACGCTTTGGGAGAACGGATAGCCTGTAGCTATCCACCCAAAGCGTCGTGCTGAAGTTGTAATTAGTAAATCAAGAAGGCCGTTCTTGGTCGAATGACATGTTGCAAGTTTGAATAGAAACTCGTACGACTTAGATTAATAAAATGGATATAATAATTATGGCTGATACTGTAGCCTATTCGCCTAGAACCTAAAATCATAAAATGCGACTTGTTTGCTTATGCGACTTCTTAAATGCCACTCGCTTCAGTTGTGTTTTCCAATCATTGATAAGCATTTTTCATGAGTTTTTTTTTAAGCTTTTCATGGTACACGTGGAGCAACATTATAATGAATGCAGACTTGGCATTGGATTGATTTTAAATTGGATTGGCTTCAAAGTGAATGGAATTCAAATATGAAACGGACATTTATTCACTGAGACGATATTTCATGGACGTGACCACATTGTCTAAAGGTTTGAATTTTCGTTTCCATTTGAAGAC
Organism: Chamaedrilus cognettii; assembly: GCA_034695025.1. Lineage (NCBI taxonomy): Eukaryota > Metazoa > Annelida > Clitellata > Enchytraeida > Enchytraeidae > Chamaedrilus > Chamaedrilus cognettii. The sequence continues at coordinate 7,014 of JAQIWG010010400.1, forward strand.
CTTCAGGTTACATGATGTAGGTGCACTTCAACTCTGGCGTACATGTAGTCTACTCCTAGTATAATATTATATTTTCAATATAATTGATATTAGGTCTATAATTTTGTTCTATTGATGCATGCGTTTTGTTTATATCGTCTTCTGCCTGTATCGCGCTGACGTGAATATTATTTGATTACAGATCTTTCACCCCGTCACGTGGATGACGCAAAGTGAACGGAATTTAAATATGAAGCGGACATTTTATTCACGGAGAGGACATTTCACCGACGCCATCACACTGCGTCTGATAATTTGATGGTTTCCATTGAACATCTTCAGGTTAGATACATTTTCACTTTGGCGTGCTTGTGCTGTAATATGTTTTCTATGTTATTGATGTGGAGCGTATTACTTTGCTATGCCATGGATCTGTTTTGTTTGTTGTATTCTGTTTGCAGGCCCTTTTGCGTTGATGTGAATGGCCTACACCTGTGTGATATGTTGATTAGCCTACCTTTCGCCTGTCACGTGGATGATGCAAACTGAATACAATTCAAATATGGAACGTACATTTCTCTCTTGGAGGATATCACGGAGAGGATATTTAACTGACGCCACCAGATCGTCAACGGTTTGATTTTGTTCCATTGAACACCCTCCGGTTAGATCATTACACCCTCAGGTTAGATCATCTACGCTTCCATTTTCGCATACGTGTGGTAAAATATTATGTTCTAAATATTATTGAACAGTATATATTATATTCGTATTATTTTGTTCTACTATTGATATGCTGTGTTTATGTTGTATTCTGTTTGTATTGCGTTGATGTGAGTATTATAATTGCGTTATTGACGAGCCTGTGTTTTACCGGTCACGTTGGTGACGGACCAGTTTTGTCCTACCAGCGGGCGCTTCCCAGTCCGCTGCCCGGTGTCTTACCCGTCGTGCGTCTTATCCGTCCTGCGTCTTACCCGTCCTTCATCCTATCCGTCCTGCGTCTTACACGTCTTGCGTTTCATCCGCCCTGCGTCTTATTCGTCCTTCGTTTTACCCGTCCTGCGTCTTACACGACCGTCCTGCCTCTTCTCCCGCGTCGTACCTTTCATGCACCTTCTTTTCCCCACGCCCCCTTTTCCTTCTTAGGTGAAGGTCAAAGCTATAGGCGAATGTTGAAGGTGTAAAACAAAAGTAATTTGGGGTAGGTAGGCAAACAAATAAATAAAATAAATTTTGAGTAGGTGGCTGACCAATTTTTAAAATCAATTTGGGGTAGGTAGGGGACCCTCGCCGCTGGACCGGGTCCACGTCCCGGTGGCTGGGGTGTCACGACTAGCCTGATACGCTGAGAGTCCAGCTAAAAATATCTCAAAAACTTATGTAACATTAATGATAGTCGCCCTTCTGAATGCCTATTAGGACACGAGCTCAGATTATAATTGTTTTTTGATTCGCTTACATTTGTCAAAAAGAGAATGATATGAACGAAGTTGGTAATAGTTGCTTTAAATGTTTATTTACATGGCCAAGAATTCGAATAGCAGGTTTACAGTATCTGCATTTGATACATTTTTTGATGCATTTGATACATTTTATATTGAATGCAGCCTCTCTTGTTCTTGAGCTACTCATCGATGCACCTCATCGATGAGTTTCATAAATTGCTTAACTATGTTGAACACAAGTCCATTCATTTTTAGGGCGTTTAGCTAATTGTGCTTGCTTTTTAAAATAAAATGATGCAATTTTCTTCACATATTTCAACAATTTTACTTCTTTAGTATTTGCTATGGGCTTAGTGATTTGATTTTACACGCCGTTTTCGCCTTTATCGTATTTAATCATAACTGTTTTTAATTTTTGCATTGCAAGCGCTGTTCCTTTAAAACGTCGTAGGCTACATGCAATATTGTTGTATTGCACTGTTGCTGCCGCGCAGGTTTTGTGGTTGCTTGTGTCACGCCAGTGTCGAAGAAGACTTAATATACTGATTCTGGTAAGCAGTCGTCCTGCAGTCACGTGGAGTAGTAATACGCCAACTGCTTCTAATGCGACATATCAGAATCGTGCGAGTAGTAAAATTACTGCCTATTGCGGGGGGAGGGGGGGGAGAAGGTTTTACAAAAGTTGCTGCGAAGTCCAAACAAATATTTTTCTTGGCCCTCTAACTTTACCATTGTACGTCAAAAACAAAGCATTTTTTTCCTGAGGCCTTTCTTTTACCGTGTGTATCATCTACGGTCTCCTTCGTAACCTGCTTTTTCATTTATTACCTCTTGTATAGCTTCACAGTTCCCGATTTATGCTACAACTACATATCTATCGATTTTATAACTGCATATTTTGCTATTTATAACTTCACAATCATTTCCTATATTCGTAATCTGTAATTTTGCATTATATAACTGGACATTGCTGTTTCATAAATTGCTTAACTTTGATGAACACAAGTCTATTCATTTTTAGGGCGTTTAACTAATATTTCAAAATCGATTAGTTTTTATCTTCAGTGCTGTAACTATTTCTCTGAATATTGATATCTCTAAACGGAGATGATGTAGATCTGAACTTGGTGGTTTTTATCTTGTCTACTACATGTAGTTTTGCAGGCACTGTACCAGACGGAGTTAGGTGTCACCTATGGGTGCTACATCTGACATTTGTACACGGGGTTTGCTGGTCGTGGAGTTCTTAGCCGTGTAGGTGAATCCGGTAATGCATGCACTGTTTTAGAATGTGAACAAGTGTGCACTTGTCCATAATTAGTTATTTAAACAGTGTGACCTGCTAATAACCTTCTATAGGTCTGCTATTTGCTATAAGATGGCTTTACGTCTTTTGAATTATGTTTTTTGTTGTTTGGATGGTGATGGCAGTCAATTTAGAAATTGATATAATAGTCGTTATAAATGCCAAATCTACTGTACATACGTGTAGGCCCTATTACAATACATCATCAGATCTGATGAGGTATTGACATGCTGTCAATATTTTGAGTATTCGTATATTTTAGTTTGGTTGTGTACT
>JAQIWG010010401.1:0-10021 GCA_034695025.1 Chamaedrilus cognettii
ATGTTAAACTTAGCGGCAGTCCTGCCGGTTTCCTCTCGCAGAAGGCCCCTATGCCCTTCATAGGGTCGTCATACATCATTTCTGTAACACTTTAGTCATTTCAGTAACAGTTATCAAAATCGTTTTGAGAAAGTTTCTGAAACAGAAGTAGTAACAAATAATTTGATATAATTTGATGAACAAAATAGTTAAGATAAAGGTACATATATATAGATATATATAGCTATAGATATATTAAATATGCTTTTTGACACAAATATCTAACTGCAGCAGTATACGCGATATATTGTAGTCAAAACTAAATAAAACAAGTATTACAGAAATAACGTTTTTTCCCATGTTTCGCCGCATAAAACCTTGTAAAATCCACAGTTCACAAAACTATGCTCTTCCAGGCCTGATTCAATTTCAGAAAACATGCCTCGTGATAAATAAACTATAAACCAAATGTCTTCTTCAGCTTCACTTTTTTGTACTTGTGCCATCCAAATCTTCCCGTTTTCGGATTTTCACCCCTATGCACAAGACAACTTCAACCATATGCAACCAACTTAGAAATTTGTACAGAAATGCAAGCAATTTTGACAAAATTATGGCTGTTTAAGAAAAAGTACTGCACCGAAAAAAAAAATCCAACGTTCGTTGCTGCGTATTGTGTGCATACTGCCAATTTACAAACAAGCAGTCCAGAAATTTGGACACAGCTGATGTTGATAGTGTCCTCTTTATTCGCATACACATGACAAAAGATACGGTTCTATCCGCACGGCTCTCAGCTATGGAGTGCAGAGTCTACACCTCCACTGGAGGAGCATGTTTATCATGGCCTGCGTGACATTAATCGTGGAGTCGTCTGCTGTGAAGTGTCAGCTGTTTCATCAGAAAATCATAGATCAAGCAATCAAATAGCGGGGTCCCCATCTTCTGTCATGTGTACGCAAACAAGGACACTATGAACATCAGCCGTGACTAAATTTCTGGATTGCTTGTTTGTAACTCCGTAGTAGGCACACAATACGCAGCAACTATTGTTGGAAACTATTTTTTTGCTACTTTTTTAAAACAGCCATAATTTTGTCAAAATTATTCGCATTTCTCTACAAATTTTCAAGTTGGTGTAGATATGGTTACCGGTACAGTTGTTGTGTATAAAATTTCAGACAAATCTGAAAACTTTTGACCGAGTTATTACTTGTAAGCTTAAAGTGTTATCAATTTCATCGGGACAGGGTGTAGATTATATACATATTCTATGTATGTAAGCCAGTCAAATAACTGGCAGTATATTGAGGGCAATAAGATAAGATCGCAGCGTAAGTTGACCCTACATCCTATAGGCCTACAGATGTTAGGATAACCAGTAATCAATATTAAGCCTACAATCGTGATAACTGGCGCGACGGTGTAAAATTCTATTCTGCTGCAGAGCATTCCTTCCACAATCAGATATTGTCGTTCCAGCGCTACTTTACCGGTCTCCACAGACGTGGGCCAGCTAACAGGAGTCTTCATACCTTACACACGGCCATAGCTTAAAGACCAATGACAAGCTTCTTGGCCTCTTCTGCACTATCCCTCACCAGTCCCCTCCTCACAGCCCGTACTCGATCACTCCTCCTATATAGGGTCTTCGTGGCTTAACAAATTGATAAAGTTCGTTAACCCTAGGTTATCACCGCGTTCCACTTCTAAATGAGGCGTGACGTCGTCGGTATCTGACTTTAGCTGTAATGTTGTCTCAGCTTGGGCTGAAAAATACGCCTACAAACTTTTTTATGCTTCAAGCTACATATTTCAATATTGACAAAAGTCAATATGATATCTTTTCATCTTCTTTTCATCGCTATGTTTTCGTGCTTCTATCTCAAACAGTGACTAAACGCTCAAATTTAAGTAGATATCCTTCTTCTTTAACAGCACAGACAAAACAAGACTACATTCAAACGTTTGGTCATTTTACCAGTAAAAAATGATTAAAACATTTGAAAGAAATCAAAATAATGATTTTGAACAAAAGCTCTGAGTGCGAATTAGCTGTTGCATTTTTGTGGTTGCATTTTATGTGCATGAGATAACTATGGGGTTACATTTGTGGTTGCATTTTATGTGCATGGGAAGACATCTATGTAGTTGTAATTTTAATGCAGCAGGAAAGATAAATCATGCTTGGAATTCTTAGAAAAAAATCTATGAAAGGACCGAAGTGGTGACCGGAAAATCCCTTCCTCATCCCCCCCCGCCACCCCACTCCCCCTCTATGCAAATGCAACTCTGCAACAGTGCAACTACAGTCTGGATGATTACGCGTTTGAAATGTTAAATGCTGAGCACTGACTGAAAACACGTCTGAATGCCCCATTCGAGTCTGACGCCTGCCCAAGTTCCAACACCCCAAACCGATAACGCTTCATACGACCGATTAAAAATTACATTTTAAAAACCAACTGCAATGCTATGGACTTTAGGCCTAAAGGCCGGCGTCCAAAAAATAAGTTGACAATCAAGACATGCCTTATTAAAAGCAGGATAAAAAGTTCTCAGAATTTTTTTTCATAGCATCAAGGGCATGAAATACAATTTTGTATGTTTCAACACACAAAAATATAAATAAGCCACTAAGGTGCATGAAGAAATGAGCAGAAAAACCAGAAATGTTTGTTTTTCATTATTGTATATATGTTTTGCTCCAGCCCACAGTAACGCAGTAAAAAATCAAATATTAATTTAACAATAGATATATAGCTTTAAAAAAGTCAGAGCAAGGCGTATAGCATTAAAGCGTAGGACTATGAGTCCAGAGGACCGGGGTTCACGTCCCCGCGCCGGCAACTATGAAACCATGGAATACAGGCCCTTCCGCAAGGCTGTTAAACACATAAGTTTCGCTAGCTGCTAACCCCGTGCCAGATAATTATTTATTTGGTTGGCGTCAGGAATGGCATCCGGCCGCAAAAACCCAACTCCAGCAGTCCTCATCGCAAAACGTCTAACCCATGTGAAAACATGGACATTAACATAATAGACCCCCAAAAAGGCGGTTAGTTAGTTTTAGTTACACAGCTTTAAAATCTATCAAGCATTAAAGTGAGTCATTTAATGCATTCCTCTCGTAATGTTCATATTAGGTTGACTTTTTTGCATGGAGATGGAGATAGGGAGATTTTTCCCTTCTCATCGCACAACATTTTTAGTAAAATGATAATTTCTGATATAAAAATTTGAGTACAAAATTTTTAATATTCGGGGGCTCCAGGAGGACCGCCCGAAGCAAAACAAAAGCTTTTCACAATGCTTGATTCCCCCGTTTTACTGCCATGCCCCTGACAACCCTTTCAGTCTCAAGCATCGTCGGGTATCAGCCAGTCTCCTGTGGGGGGAAAATGTCTATGGATGCAGTTAAGTGTAGTGCACACCAAAGAGGTGTTTTGAAGGTGAAAGGTGAAAGATTACTCACCACTGTGTAACAGCTCACCGGTATGTCATTTTTTAAACCAAACCCACACGCTTCGCTCGGGTATTGATACTATCGCCCTTCTAATCAATCAATAAATGCAAGAGCTCCCAATTAACTGTCTTCTATGTTTAAAATGTAGCCTTATTATATAAGCCTACATTCCTGCCATTGTATTAAGGTGATTCTTTAGAATTTTGAAATCGCTTTCGCAAGTCTAAATTCTTAGAGGATAAACCACAATGCTCTCAAAGACAAAAACATTAAGTCAAGAGTTATGTTTTGGTGTAAACTACACATAGAGTAGATGAACAATTTACTATCATTCATATGAAAATTATGCAATGAAACAAAATCTTATATAAGGGAAAAACGTCTGTGCACTTTAAGTGTTGTTTTCATCAGAGCATTTAGAAGGACAAAGATGAGATACTACACCACTGCATAACAGATCACTGGTATTCCTAGACATCTTTTCTTCCTTGCATGGGCGTAGGCAAATTAATGGGAGGTGGAATGGGGGGGGGGGGCGGCCCCCACTAAAATTTAAGGCACGGAGACGGAGTAGCTAATACCCATTCAATATTAATTTTTAGCTATGTCCCCCCTAATTTGAGGGAGACAAGTGATGCATGTACATATAATAATGAGGTATGTAGGTTAATAGCCTTGAACTCGGCTTAGGTCTCCCGGTGGATGGAGACAAAAATGTTTTATTGCTTTCTCATAATTGTTTGTTTTTCAGAGAAATTTTTTATTTTGCATGCCCCGGTATCCCCACGCAACATTTGATTCAGAGGTTTGTGAGCTCCGCGCGAGCTATGAAATTCATTATATAATTCTAGATCAAGTAGAATTACAGTACTAGAAATATAGTACACTAAATATCATTTTCCAACCTTCATTTTCCTCGAGTCTGCCAAGGCGCGAAGGCTGGGATGACCTTATTATCCCTCCGGACGTCTTAGTGTTAGAAGTAGGTCGCTTCGAGTCGTAAGAACTTGTGTAGCGAGGTGTATCCAAAGGTGCCGTCTGGTTGCTTCTTATGTTTTTCTTATGATAGCTATCAGAATCTATAAATAACAAATACTACATTTGTGTTACAACAGATTCAGCTATTAGCAGATAGGCCAACTTTAAAATGAAAAACTTAGTTGAATTCATAAAATGTTAGTTGGTTTGAATGTTTGATGCAAAAGATTGGTTTCTAAGTTTATTTGCATTATCTTCAAATACTTAATGGTAAAGTTCAAATCAAAAAAGTACAAAAGGCTAGGGCCGTAGCCACGGATTTGGCGATGGGGGGGACCAAATTTTTAAAGATAACTTTTTCCCCCAAAAGTCCTTTCTCAGGTTCAATTGTGTGTCCTCTTTTTTCTTTTCTTGGAGGGGGACCTAATAAATCAAGACATCAGACAAAATAAATCATGGGGGGACCGCCTTCCATACCTTTTTTACTCAATTTTTTTCTGGGGGAACCAACACAATTCATAGGAGGGACGCTTCCTCCCCATTAATGCATTTTTCAAGGTGACCAGGATTATTCATGGGGCCTGGGACGCCCTGGTCTGCGGATGGGACGCGTCCTCACCGTCCGTCCATTAAGCGGCTACGCCCCTGCAGAAGACGAAGAGATACCGGACTGTCAAATAGGGGAATATCCACATGAAAGTAAACTCCATGACAGCCCAATAGACACACAAGCATAGAGAAAAAACTTTCACAAACAAATTTTAAATAATTATTATTATTCTTACAATGAGCCTATAGTTCGTTTCGGCGTCGAGGGACGTCATCCGGAACCTCCTTTAGCCACAGGCAATCATCAATTGAAATTTATGGAACCCAGGACAAACAGGCAGGAGAGAGAGTGTAGATAGCTGGGTCGGTTAATTAAGATAATGATAATTTAATTTACAATTATAAGCAAAATGTATGTGCATAAAATTATGTGCGTGCATGTGTTTATTCATATATTCGTCTCGACGCTCGCACGCAATATTGAAGACAAAAATATTTTAGTTGGGTTACAAATTTTTTATCTCAGATCAGAGTGGGTTTACTGCCTTCGAGAGGCCTCAGTGGAAACTATGGAGGCCAAAGGCCCTCGAGCACATACGATATTAAGAAAAATTAAACCAAATGCTCTCTGCGATGCTGGTGACGGCGCAAGAGCTCCCAAGGGGCCCCTCAAGGGCCCTAGGGTCAAAGGAGGCTAGCGTCGCCTTTGCCCCAAAGGGCACCTGGGACCCCGAAGGGGGTCCCCAACTGGGCCCGAAGACGCATTAAAGTTAAAGTTTAAAGTTAAAGTATCTCATGAAAAGAGGTCCCCCTGATGTTTTTATACCCCATGGGTGTATGGGCCCCATAGGGGCCCAAACGCAACGCGAATCCCCTGAAGGGGCATAAAGGAGGCCCATGGTGATGCACACTAAAGTTACCAAGCATAGTATGATACGTTGATCGTAGAAACATATCAACTATGAAGAAATTGCAATTTTGTTTATTTGGTTGACTACCTCTGACCTGTGTCCCGGACATGACATTAAACTGTGCCCTGCTGCCACCATTGGGCAGGACGAAGCGCTGTGGCCGAGTGGTCTAAGTCGCTGGTCTCGGATTAGGAGTACGGCAGTTGTCAATTCGAATCCCGGCCGCGGCAAAGATTTTGAGTCACTTCGTGCACTCTTTGGCAAGATTGATTTAGATTCATCAGCCACAAGTGTTCCTACGATGCCTACCAGTCAACGGTCGAACCACCACCAGCGACCATCAGCTGGTGCAATCGGGCATCACCTTTCCCCACAAGGGTCTACAACAACAACAACACTACCGTACCTCTGATAATTGGTGCAAGAGATGAGCTTCGCTGATAGGAATCTCGTCCATTCAGACCCTCCAGACTGCCGTATCTTTGATGAGTGAGAGGAGGGGTGAGTGTTCTGCTATTTGAGCGATACCCACTGCGTGAAATTGGACGATCATCATCACTATCTCTGTCGCTGTCATCTCGTGTGCTCTTTCTGTTATACGTCGACACACTTGCCAACTGCGGCCTTTTCAGACTGGATTGAGTAGCATAAGGGTCAAAAACATCATCGTTGTAGGACTTCAACTTCGTGTCGTTTTTGGATGTAGACCGATATAGATCATTATCGAGAGGGCGCAGTCTTCGCTCTCTCGATTGACTGCCGTTGTAGTGATAGAGATCGTCATCGATCGACTTGCGTCTTGTTAGCCGTGATCGACCAGAGCCATATAGACCAATCGAATCAGGCATGTCGATACCTCGACTCAAACCGAACTCTCGTCGAAACTTGTCATCACTAGGTTGCTTCAAAGAAGTACCATTTTTGAGAGATAGATCTCTTCTCTGGAAATCAAAATGAGAATTTTTGCTGTGAAATGTTGCTTCATCATAGTTAAAACAATTGCATTAAAGCTCAAACCTCAAGTTAAGCCTCAATTAAATAAAAAAAACTTAAAATCCTGATCCTGATATGAAGATTATTTATGTATAACGCTTAATGAACCTGTAGGTTTTAAGAAGCTAGAACTTGACCGTAAAGTATGTAAAATGTTATCTTTTCGATCATTCAATGTAGGAGAGACCGGGGCATGAGGTGCATGTATCGGCATTTATCATCTGAGAAAGTGGGTATTGATGTTTGGAAAAAAGCTAAATCTTGATCATGTAGCTGCACTACCTGACTATCAATCGGCTTGATCTTGTTAGAGCTGAAGAGTTATGGAGCAGTTATCGTTCTACCAAGCGTACCAGAGTGGCAGCCATTTGCCACAAATGAATGGGGGAAGACGCCCAGGCATGGAACCTGACATGTATATTTTATATCGAGATAGGCACAGAATTTTCATGTAAGTCACATGCATTGAACGTGTGAAATCACAGGATCTGGCTAAGCTCCAAACACTGAAACTTCTTAATCCTTTCTAAATTGCTAATCTCGACTACTAAAAATATCTGACACGGCTTCACCCCCTTTTCTACCAAAGTTCTGAGTCAAAGAGGCATCCAATACTCCGATTCCTTAATAGCTCATTGGGGTAGGACCCATCAGTTACATACTAAAGTCTTCAGGTGCTATATTGGTCATCTTGCTTCAATGTTCTGTAGCCGTTTTGCACCAATGTTCATATGCTTAGATTGTAGGTGATAGCAAATTTAGTTAATGACATGAATGTCTCACACAAGCATTATTTGAAGCAGATATACAGCTGAACACTGCGGACGTGCACTCATTCACTGAAGCAAGCGTCACCCAGTAAATGAAACACAAATATCAGTTAAAAACATCTAAAAGATTTATTTGAAGTTTTTTGGTCTAGTGAGCTAATTTATTGAAAACTAGTATTAAAATCAGGGTAAGGGGGTTGGTAGTAATCAGATATACCCACGAAACTGATTAAAAGTGAAGTTGGCAGAGTGGCTTGATATGGTAGAAAAATAGATAAATGTTATCATCTTTCACAGCGAGGCACTGTGGTGTAGTGGTTAAGGCGTCGGACTTCGAGTCCAGAGGACCAGGGTTCAGGTCCCCGCGCCGGCAACTATGAAACCACGCGTTACAGGCCCTTCAGCAAGGCTGTTAGACGCACAAGTGTCGCTAGCTGCTAACCCCGTGCCAGATAATAATTTATTTGATTGGCGTTGAGGAAGGGCATCCAGCCGTAAAAACCCAGCTGCAGCAGTCCTGATCAGGGCGGGCAAAAACGTGTAAACCTGTGTGAAAACATGGATATTAACAGATTACATGATAAAAAGGATTTTTTTTTAGTTTAGTCATCTTCTCTCATGGAGTCATCTTGCTCTGGTCTTCCCTACCCTGTTGCGCTACAGTACAGAGTGCTGTTCAAAACCCATGTAGTCATAAACAAACTTCTAACAAATTTGTGATATCGCAACCAAAAATTTATATTTTTGTATTTGTGGAAGAGAGGAGATAATTTAACACTAGATCTCAAAATATCACGTGGAAATATATACGTGTTCAAAAGTTATGAATGTTCTTGTAAAACGTTTCCAACAATCAATTTACCAAAACAGCAAAACCTATAACACATTTAAATTATATCTATCAACTCAAAAACTATATATCCTATATAACTTGCTAAATAATATATCAAATCTGCTTCCTGGATATTATTGTTCATTACATCCTGTTCATTGTGTTGTATTTTGCAACGACACAGGGGCGCCGGCACAGTAAAAGGTGTAACAGATAGATTAGCCGAATTGAAGACAACGATTGTGTGCAAAACGTGTCTATCAGATCAAGTAGTCCACCTGAGTGCCAAAGAAGTGAAAGTAGTGGAGAACACATTTAAAAGAGTAGGAAAATTTTGCTATCTTGGTGATATGACTAGCGTCAATGGAGGCCTAGAATCTGCCTCAGTGATGAGGATAAGATGCGCATGCGGGCAGTTCCCAGAGCTCTAACCAATTCTAAGTGGAAAGTATATATCGCTGAAACTGAGAGGAAGGGCAGGCTATATGAAGCGTGTGTACTGTACATGTAGAAAACGCTATGATATATGGTAGACAGACATGGGCAATGAAGGCCGATTAAGAGGTCCGATTCCAGTGGATAGAGATGAGAATGGTGAGATGGATGAGCGGGTGTCATTGAAAGAGAGGAAGTATAGTGCCGATTTCAGAGCTAGAATTTGATTGGAGGCAATTAGGGAGATGTTAGGAAGAAACCGACTGAAATGGCTGGAGCATATTTTGACAAGGAACCAGATGATTGGGTGCGGAAATGCTTGGATTATGAAGTAGATGTGAAAAGACGAAGAGGGAGATATGAAACGACGTGGAAAAGCTTGACCAAGAAGGATATAAAAGCCAACGGATTAAGACGTGAGCATGCGACGGATAGAATAAAGTGGAGCGCAAGTGTCCATGGCTGTAAATGGCCTACCTCTGCATAAGCGGGGAATGCGGCCGCAAAACACGAGTGTGTGCGTGTATGTGCAATGACACAGGGGCGCCGGCACGGTTTGGCTGCAAGGGGAGCAAAATGTCATTTTTTGGACTTCATGTTTATGCTTCCATTTCCTTTTCCTTGAGGCGCAAAGGTATTTCTTCCGCTACAATCTTCAAATAAATGACCAGACGTCTTCCATGCAGATCTGACGACCGGGGGGGGGAGTAGTATAGCACTGAGAGTTCTGCTCCAGCCTTGACCTAGTTTTGAAGGTCAACAAATCACTGCAAGCCGCTGTTCTACCCCACACTTGACCTAGATTTGAAGGTCAGCCAATCGCGACACATCGTGTACTCTGTTGTGATTAATATGTGAAAAAGTGCTGTGTATATCTACTTGTTTTTGTCGTCATGCTCTGTTGCACTCTGTCACGCTATTGTGCGTCAGAAATTTGGCATCGCTATTTGATGAGCTGGCTTTATTGCTCTCTCTATAGTGCTATTGTGTAAGAGATATTTGGTGTCGTGACTTGCGCAGTGTAATGCTATCAATAGACGAAAAAGGGCTGTGTATTTTTTATTGTTTTTCTTGTTATGCTCTAGATGTTTCTCATAGACACACATGA
>JAQIWG010010402.1:0-10021 GCA_034695025.1 Chamaedrilus cognettii
GGGAGCGGGGGCAGCAGGCCGAAAGATTGAGCTTTAAGAGAGATTTTCAATAATACAATCATAATATCAGTACTTGTAGGCTACATGTACCTAAACATTCAAAAGTCGAAAATCTCAAATTGAATTCAAAGGGGAAGCGTACAATCCCATAGCCTAGGCCTATAGCCTAGTTCGAAGAAGCGAAATTCGCTATCTGTTTTCTCCAAAGGTCCGTTAAATCACGCGATCTGCTGTACCGGTACTATAATGTTATTTTCTCACACAAACAATGTAGGGACTTACAGATAAGTGTAAATGACGGTATACATACATGTAGACATAAGGCCTGTAATAGGCCTTAGCCAGAGTGACAAGGGTTAGATTCTATAGGCTAACATAAGCTATAATGGTAGGCCCTGTCTTATCTATGTAGGCCTCGGTATGCTGGCTATCTGCCATTAAGGCTCGGAGCATGAACTCACAGGCCTGTAAAGAAGACTTTGCACCGGAACAATGGAACAATTCAACCAGTTCTACGCAGCTTATCTCAATGTATATTAAGGTAATGTATATGTAATATATAATGTATATTAAGGTAAAGTTAGACTGGGTCATCAGAGGTGGGATCAGGTCGTCGATCGGACGAATTCTTCAGCGATCCCACTCTGACGACCCAATGTATCGCTTTGCGTCGTCAGCGATGACCGGTCATCGCTGACGACGCGTCTTCACGCAAGCCATGATTAAATAATGCATATGCACGGTGGTTACTGGGTTGACGCCCTGAACCCGCTTCTGATGACCATAGTGGTTAAAGTATAGAATGGAGGGCCCCGGATCGCTCATAATTTCAGGGGCCCCTGTGCGATCCGGTGCGATCCGGTATGCTCAATACATATAAGATGACTCTTCCCGTGTCGAACTCACAAAGGGGGGTGCTGACAGACATTTATCCGGAGGCCCAAGTGAGGCGCAAGTGGGATCCGGCTCAGTTTTTACCACAAAGTGAAGTGGCGGATCGCTTCAAAAGTGAGATGCCGGATCGCACCGGATCGCTCCTATAACAATGTATTATTTACTATTTACACAAAGTGAGGTGCCGGATCGCACATGGCAATTTTGTGAAGCCGATCCAGCCCACTTTAACCACTGGATGACCCAGTGTAACACGGGGGACCGGTAGAACGCCTGAAGACGCGTCATCAGGCGTTCTACCGGTCGACGCCCTGATCCCACTTCTGATGACCCAGTCTAACTCGGGCATAAGGCAGCTTAATTAATTGTCCTCAACGTTTTTCGCGGAAACTAGGCCTATTGCGAATTTGTGAAATATTCCTTACGGAAAATCCACAGGTTACCCACATATTTGACCCACATATGGTCACATGTAAGTGTTAAAAATCCACTTGTGGCCGCATGTGGCACCACATATCACAAGTGGGACCACATGAGCTCACATGTGACCCATATGGGGGACAACGAATTTCACGTGTGACCTTAATGTGGTCACATGTAACTTACATGTGAGTCACATATGTGATGATGTACCGCATACATGTATGCATATTAGTTGTTCCTAATTCACGTTTGGGTCACACGTGGAAATCATGTTGGTTTTTCGTAAGGTATTTCTTCAATTCGCTTAACCCATGTATATTTATTTTTACGATAGTCAAACAAATACAAAGCAGGCCTATATAGCTGCCTAGGCCTAAGCCTACATGTATATATATCGTGGCCAGATAGGTCGTGAACGATTTTGAAGCAGAAAATGACCAATTTATCCTGAACAGTAGGCTCATATAACTTATATATCCATGTACATATTTTAAATGAAATTCTACGTGCCAAGTTTCAGAAATTTATTTCAGCTAATAGGCTTTCACTGTTAATATTCAATAATGCAACATTCAATAATGCAGCACCGCCCAAAACTGACTTGTTTTGAGCGCGCCATTTACATGACGTTACTGGCGTTGCGCTATGGAAGCCGTCCAGCATGATTTTAGAAATTTACGAAATATGGCAGCTTTCAAGATATTACAGACTAGAACTTAGGCTAGTAGCTAATACCTGTAGCCAAGCCTACAAAAAATATAGCTGTAGCGCAAAAACCAAGAGACAGGTATCAAAAGAAACAGGCGCCAAAATCTAATCTTTACAAACTGGGTAGGCCTACAGACGCCACAATGCTAAATCGACTGCAGTTGAAACAAAAATCAATTTTCACTGCAGCTTCTACGACATTATAGAGAAATGCAGAATTAGAAATGACAAAGCCTGAAAAAAATTGAAAATTATAGTCGGAATGCGAACCAACTTACGGCACGCCGTGAGACAACAGCAGGCCTACTCGAGCATAATCTCAAGCAAAAAAGTCAGAAGCCAGCACAAGTGCCAATATAACTGCTGCCTACAAGACTCAACGAATCAACTTTTGACCGGTAGACAATTGCGTCTGCTGCACTTCTCCCATACCTACGATTCAAGCAAATGATGTTTTTCCATCTCCGTTTGCATGATATATTTTTGGTGCGTTAAAAGTGCAATATACATACATACATACGTTTAGTAGTGAGTTGCTTTTCAAACTCAACACTGTCTGCTGAATTGCCAGAATGATGTCGCCTAGTGCGCGCAGGAAGACTTTTTCTCCAAAATTCTGCGTTTTTTGTAGGATTCGAGATTTGGACCCTGCTTAGTAAATTTTTCAGAAAAAGGCTCCAAATTTGGCAAAAACAATTTCATTTGAATTTTACAAAAGCCAATATCAAATTTGTTAAATTAATAGGTTCACGTATGAACTTAACACACACCCAAAAAAAATTGTTAATGTATGTTGAAGCTAAATAGCATATTTTATACTTCAAAATCGTTCACGACCTATTTGCCACCCTTATATGGTTAGCATATTTTCTTCAAGTGATAAATGAATTACGCCTCAGTAGGCGATAATAGGCATATTGCATATAGCCTATATGTAAAATTCTAGAAATAGTATAGGCCTAGGCTACATGTACAATGTAGGCCTATAGGCCTATGTACACGTAAGTACAGGCTCTTGGCCTATATATAGTGAATAGAATATACGAAATTATTGACTTTACTCATTATGTTGCACGTTGGTAAGTTTGCATGGTCGCCGCCTCGAACAGGTAGATTGTGTACGAACACAGACAGCCTACATGTACATGTAACCTACATACGTCGTCCCTGGATCGTGGCAAGTGGAAGACGATCCTCAACGCTGTACTGTACAGCCAGTGGCGGTTCTAAGGGGAGGGCAAAGGGTGGAAAAGCCCCCCCTGTGAGGGTTTCAATCCCCCCCTGTTGGAATGAGCGAAGCCCATCTAAATTAAACGTTCAAAACGTTAAGTATTTAACGTTTTAAACGTTAACACTTTCTGTCAGCACCCCCGCCCCGCTCGTGAGTTTTGTACGGAGACGAAAATGTGTTGAAGGTTGAAGTCGTTCTGATTCCAAGCCCGCCCTGAGCCCCCCCTGTCGTCGAAGGCTAGAACCGCTACTGTGTACAGCATGACGCCAGTACGGTCGACAAGACTATGGGATAGACGAGGCGTGGTAAGTTTGCATAGTATAGCCTAATATCCCTCCCTACAGTTTGCTTTCTGTCATCACAGGTTATATACGACGACCCGGACATCCGGCGTCATGCTCGGGACTATAGTGTGGCTTACATGTACATGTAGTAGATTTTACGAAAAAAATCCCGCCTCTCTTTTATCATACATATCATGGGGATCATGTAAAAAAGTTCATGTTGGGTGGGTGGTAAGCGATTTTGTTAGGAGGCGTTATACATGTAGGCCTATGGGCCGGGTGGGTGGGTGGTTTAACATAATGCTATATAACAAACCAAAAAATCGTACAATTAGCCTACCGGATGATGTATGGTCCCGTCAAGATAAAAAATAGGGGTTTTTGGCAGAAAAAATTCCGTCAGCACCCCGCCCCCTCGTAGAGAGATCTCTTATCATTTTGGGAAATTTAGTGGGGTGGTCAAAAGTTAGTGTTATCTAATGTTGGTGTGGATAGCTAAGCCTTCCGTTATCATCCGTTACATGTGGTGGATGGGTGGGCTAAAAAAAGTTTTTCAGCTTTATCTAATTTGTGATAACCCTAACCCTAACCCATAACCCCTAAACTCTAATCTCGATCTTCAATTTTTAGCATAGACTCTTTTTTAGCATGGGCAACGGCCATTGGCTGGCAACGGCACGGCCGGCACAGCACAATCTGGCTCGACCCACTTTTTCGCGGACAAACCAAATAAAACGGAATATAACACGGTATTAAGACCGTGTTAGCGCGGTGTTGAAAATCGATTTCAAGTGCGCGGGTTGGGACGGTGTTGACCCCAGATCAACACTAACTGCCGGTTGCTCGACCTCGATTTGAATTGCGATTTAATTTTATAGTCCGATTTAACCAATGAAAATCTATGAGAGAAATGTATCGAATAATTTGATTGGTCAATTCGGACCACAAAATTAAATCGCACTTCAAATCGAGGTCGAGCAACCGGGAGTAAATCAACTCTAACTCAATCGTAACACCGTGGACTTGAAATGACTCACTGAGTCATTCATTGAAATATTGAGAGTGACCTGAGTGAATGAACGGCGAGAACTTCTCTGCAGACCGGGGAAAAAGGAGAATTGATTGACAGACCTGAAATTCCCGAACGCGTTATAGGAAGTTACGAAGAAAGGTGAGCTGTTCTGTATAGTGCCGCCCCGTAGCACTGAAGTACCGGGTCTTGCTACAGTAAGTTGCTGATCTGATTTAGGTAATTATCTTATTTGCTGATTTGTTCTTTATAGTCTGATTTTTATGATCTGATATTACTGATCTGATGTTGTTGAACCGATTTTGCTGATGTGATTATTTGGCATTGCGGGCCGATTACCCTTGGGTCAAAAAGAAAACGAAAATAACTTGTAGGTTGTTGATGTTGACCCCAACATTGCGCCATCGTGCACTAAAGGCGCAATGAATCTAGATTTTTGCTGGTAGCTCATTGCGAGGCTCATTGTAGCATGACTTTCAGCAACGATGGCTTGCTTTCTATGTATCAGTAAGTTCTCACTTTGACATTTAGTCATTGCTGCTAGAAATCTTTGTGCTGTGCCATAGATATTTTGGTGATTGTATCATGTACTGACTAATATGGAGAATGGTTGGAATTAGGGTAAGATAAGGGTTTATTTGATATTAGTTTGATAAATTCAGCATTCAAGCTACCGTACTTTTAGCCTGCGCTATTTCACCATTTTGGTACGTAATCGATAAGTCAACCGATATCTTAAATAGTGCTCGAACCTTGGATGTCCTTGAGTATTGTGATCTGTGTGATACAGTAATTTGACCCTTGAGCATCATGGCAACTCAACGCCTGCGACGCAAGCGTGCTCGCAGTGCAGCCGCAAGTCAGCCCCCGGAGGCGGACGACTCCTTGGACGAGGGAATGCAGCCATTGTTGGAACAGCTTGATGGCCGTGAGGAAGGTAGCCTACGCATGATTGTTGTTGATATACGCGCATATCGAAGTAAACCCCTGGGTTGTTTGTTGATATGCACCACAACAATGATCCATTTCGAAGTACAACCCCTGGTTAGGTTTACTTAGAAAGACTTGCTAGGGGCCATTGTGGTCGAATCATTGAACAGGATATTTGCATTAGCCAATAAATGGCGGTAGTCCACTTTAGACAAAAGTCAGCTCCGGCAAAAGAGTTACAAAATAAGAATCTCAAATGGTAATCCAACTAACCTAATCATAAGCTACTAACAATTTTGATCTAATTCAGGTTTGACAAAGAGTAAACAAGAAATCATTAGGCCTAGAATAGGCATGTTGCCGAGAAAGAATCAATTCTTCTCATACCCCTGTATTGTGAACCCTGCACTGAACAGTAATTTCATTTCTCACCAATTTTTGTGACAATCCTGTTGTCAGTCACAGCAACATGCTGTCCAGACCGCTTGTCGTTAATTAGAAACGTGTTCGGCCGCTGGGAAATGTGCGGCACCAACTTTATACTGCCGATAGATTAAAGCACTCGTACAGGCATATACTGGCCTTATTTCATTGTGAATTTCAGCCGTACGAAGGCCTTTGGCCAAAGAAATCGAATTACCGTAAGCTGTTCTATTCTGGACGTTAACAGCGGCATCCTCGCCATGTGTATTATTTACCTGAAGTACTATTAGTGATGTCATCGTTACCAAATTTTCTAGAGTTGTTGGAAATTGAATTTTCTGTACAATAAATGAAGTTTCTCGATGAGGACTTATACATATATCGATCATATTTATGATCTGACATTTTATTTGTGGTCACAGTATTCACAGATTTTTCATTAAGAAAATTGCATATGCGAAACTTGCATTTCTTCTGCGTTATACGTGTAGCGCACTATTAAAAGTGAATTATTTTGTGACTATATCACAATATTTAAATGATTTAGCAATTCATATTTCTTGTAGCGTTGCTTATTGCCCAAATATTAATTTTATGCTACCAAGATATTACTCTCCTATTTAAATATTAAAACCAAATTCATTTCTGACCCAAATGTCACACAAGTGATGACGAAATTGCCCCAATGTATTTTAAGCTAAAAATTTTAGTCAAAAATTTTAAGAGGGCTGAGGAACAAAAATCACAACTTTTAGAAGATTCATGATACATTGTTAACCATTACTGTAGAAGCCTAGGATTACACGTCAGTATAATTAGGGATGAACTCTATGTAATTTCGACGCTAAGTTTTGTATGCTGGGTCAGTTTTTCGAAAGTGACTCAGCCGTTAACTAAAGGCCACTGCTCAGCTAGGGAAAGTTTACTTGTTAACGACACTGCGCTGCCTAGCCGCTGTAGTATAAAAACTGACTGCGGCATTGCTGCGGGGTTTACACTTGGCGCTGATTCTGACTTGAAGCTCACACACTGCGAAAACTTCAAGGACTGCCGCGCTGCGGCGCAGGGCCGCGCGTGTAGTCTGAGAATGCAGAAGTAACTGTTCAATACTTTGACGCTTGAAAAATAATGTATGCTTCAATATTGTATAAAGAATCGACTTGAATGGAGATTTTTCTTTGAAACTACATCTATAAGTATAATCTGGTAGACCTGGCCATGGATGTAAAGTCAAGCGAGTTAAATAGGCAAAGTATACCTAACTAACTAGCTAGCAGCATTCATAACAATAGTCATGAAGACCAGGCAATAACAGGTGGTACCGTAAGAGGTGGTGAGAGCCTTCGAAGATTCCCCTTCTCGTTGCATCCATCGGCAGGCCTAAAACATACGGATTCATCTTGACGGTTTCATCCAGCAATATCCCTCCCCCCGCCCCTAGCCACACCTTCTCGACATCAACGCGGAGATATGGACGTACAGCCTTCCTCATTCCCTCCGCCACCCTCTTTGAACTACAATCCCTGAAGATCTGATCAACATCCTCAACAGTAACGTCGAGCGTGACGGTTCGCAGGACAACGCACCATGACGCTTTTAATCTTCATCATTCCCCTCCGCCGCCTCTTGCCATCGACTACATCTCTACCGACTACCCTCAGCGATCTTCTGCAACAACGACACCGAGCTATCGGTCATAACACTTCAGCCTTCCTCCTTCCCCTCCGCCGCTCAGTCCTTTACGACCGGGAGATCAACCAACGAGTCAAGCGCGACCTACCTACGGAGCACTCTTCAGTCTTCAATTTTAAACGTCAAGTTGATCTTGTGTATTTAAGATGTTTTGAATCTCAAGAATCTATTACATAGCACTCTGTATTTCTGCAATTGTTGTTATTCTCAAGATTAACCGTCATATAAATAGGATATACTGAAATTCTACACAAATATTGACCGCAATAACTAAATATTGCTTAAATTTACTGATAGTGTATTTAAATGCTGCCTGAATTTATAAGATTGTTGGTGACCTTGTTTACTGCAGAAATTAACGCTACAATTTGACGCTTACAACTAGAATTTTAATTATATATTGATTGATTGCTCAAAAATTATATCATAATGTATGAGCATGAATTATATATAAAAGTAAAGAGTAATCGCTGGACAGAAGAATGTTGCCAATATTTATATATATAGCGGGGGTACTTTGATTAAGAATAATGTAACTAACAGCAGAAGTAATTCGAGCTGGACTCAATTCTGTGACTATGGCTTAATAAAGAAAGGCATGAATAGTCCATATATTGGCGTTTTCCTTTACATAATGTGTAAATTTGCGAGACCTGAACTTACCTAGTACTGGTTCGAAGTGTTTGTATGAGACTATCGACATGCTTAGAAACAATTTGGGTAGAATTTGTGGACGTAGTTTCCAAGTTTACCGTATAGGCAGCTAGTCGGCTGCCATAGCCTAGTTGGCCTGATTTATCGTAGCCTTGCTTGAAATTGCTTGAAGGACGATTGAAATTATTGTTCAATTGTAAAGTATGTTGATCTAGTCTGCTTTTGCTTCGTATCAATATATCCGGTCTCACAGAATTACCGCGAGTCAAGTAACATTTTTGTCCAAAATATTTGAATTCATAACAGAAATTTGAGCAAAAACTTGGATTGGGCAATGCATCGAAGCATTGGTTTTTATAATTTTTATATTGTATGTGAGATTGAGCTGATTATCGATTATTTAAGTTTCGATCAATTAAAGAACAATTATATTATTAACTCGTACACTTTCAGTTAGCACACAATGCGCATCCAACAATTTTGTTTGAATGAAAGTCCACCCACCGGTAATATAGTACTGACCAGAGTGAAGATTGTATTTGAATTTGAATTTTCACTGTAGCTTTGTTTTAAGTCTTCTATTGTCTTTGCTGAGTAGACATTGTAATCTCATTGTATTTGTCATGTATCAGGTAAACTATATTTTATGTTTGAGTAAGATATGCATAATAGTCTATGAAGGTCTAATATTCTTATAAGCTCAAGATGGTTGATATAGCTTAGACTCTTGCTAGGCTATCATTCCTTGTTATAGTCTACAGTTTCATGGTCTTTGTACATGTAACTCATTAAGGCAGTTCTACCGACTGCACTTTGGTATCAGGAACCGCTTGACAGATTTATCGTGTACTCTCAGAGTTGTAGGATAATCTGAAACCACCCGATTCAACCATGATCCAGCAGCACATCTGCTGTAGAATAATTATTGTATTGACTTATGTCAGTAGTTATGTGTAAGACTGACTATAAGTAATGAAAAATGGCTGATTTAGATTGAACTGATTTTAGAATGGACTGATTTAGATACACTTGATATTTGATGATTTACATATTTCTGTCACAAATTTCTGCACCACACCCCCCCCCCTCCCCCCGTCAAAAAAGAAGAAGAAAGTATCGCTGCGAAAGACGGCAGAGACTTATTCTTTCGAAGTCTAGATGACGCATGTTTCCTAACAATGAAGCGTAACGCTACGCCCATTCGATGAGGGCCAAACTGAACTCGGGAGATACAATGATGCAACAAAGACATGATTTGTGATTATTCTACAAAGATTACATTGGAGCGACGAAATAATGCGAAATATGCAACAGCATATTATATCGAGAACAGCACAAAGATTATGCTGGAGTTTTGAACTAAACAAGGACGAATGAATTTGAAAAGGAGTTTGAAGATTTCGACGCATTTATGAAAGCATGTGGCAGAAGAGCCAAGTTTCTGATGACGCACATGTAGTGCCCCCTGGTATTATATTTCTATGATGGAAAATCCGGCCGGGTCACCATCAGACTGATCATGAAAAGAATATTTGTAACATACGATACATCGACAGCTGCACTTGTTTCAAGAATTTTGCATATGAAACGATTTGATATTGAAAGAACACAACCATGGAAAATTTGAAAGTCATATTACCAGCGGTAACATGTTAAAGAAAGCAAAAAACAAATTTTGGTCTGCATCATCATCATGATCTGCATCTCTGTCCCTCCAACGACCACGCCCCCCCCCTTTCCCCAAATTTCATT
>JAQIWG010010403.1:0-10021 GCA_034695025.1 Chamaedrilus cognettii
CATAGTGTCTGAACTTCTAGACATTCCATTCGTTTTTTTATTTACTAATTCCTGATTGAAACTTAGTTGTTTTACATAATCAATTGATTCTTTTGTTTTATTCATAATTTGAAAATCTAAATATATAATATAATAATAATATAATGTGAATATGAATGTGAATCTAGCTTGGAGAACGTGAAACTTCGGGGATTTCCATTAGGCTTATGTAGCGGTCTTAGTCGGCAATTTTGAATTTTACAAGTTTCATCGAAATTAATATCATGTAAATCTGAAATGCCCCCGTCTCTGTACTCCCGTAACCCACAATTATTGACTTCACGTGATACAACGTTTGAAGGTCACCACGTGTTGAACATCGCATCAGGATGACTTGGAGTACGCGTGTGGACGATACGGGGCAGCTGCATTCAAGGTAGGTTGTCATTAATTACGTAATAATAATTTAATTTAATATCATGAAAATTGTTCATATATACCGTATAATGGATTAGCATATTGGACTTAGCTTATTTGGATCTTCATCGTTTAATTAGAATGCTTTAATAAAAATGAATCTGTCCTGGAAGAAGAGAATACTGAGAAGTCTGTCATTTTGTAAATTGCAGAGGTTGAGTAAATTTACGGTGAAATGCATGCTGACAATGAAAAAAAATTGTTTTTGGAAAGAGTATCGTAAAGGCTGTGCAGTCCCTTTGATACCCCACTAATATAAGTTTTCTATCTGCGATAACCTGTATTTTCGCGTATAGCCCGCAAGCATCTTTCAGTGATTGTTGTGTAGTCTAGGCTACTTATCCTTGATAGGTTCCGTTGACAAGGTTGACTATAGTGATGCTGTTTAAGTTGATTCACCTATACGAAAAGGACTGAGGGATGTGTGGAGACCTTCAATTTTACGCTACGACGCGAGCAACTACACGCTGAAACACGCATGTCCTATAGGACAACCGTTAAGTTTAGAAACTTTGTAAAATTGACAGCCAAGATATTCAGTGCCGCATTAATTACAGGTTTTTGCTGTACCATACTTAGAGCTTAAACAGAGATACTGTAGTAAAAGGTTGTACTAAACGGCTTATTTAAATCGTTTTTATTTGCATTTACAAGTGAAATTTTCCCAACTTTCACAAACGTAAGTGGCATATAAGTTATTACTGATATCACGATAGTACAGTGCCGCGTACTGTTAGAGCCAAAATAAGTATACTCTAACTTCTCTAAGTTTGCGTGTATTATTGCATCGATGTTGAGTACTGGCAAATGGTTTTGAGAGAAAATTCTGCTCATTGTTGTTAAATGATTGGTTTCAATTTCTATTGCCCGTTCCGTGCCAGATCCATAATTATGCCTTGACTTCCCTGATACCTGGTCTCTACATACATGATGTTGGTAAAACACACTACTTTTTTCGATCTAAAGCCTTAGGCCTACATAATAGCGTAACCCCATGAACATCCCTTTCTTTATCCAAATTAATAACGGAGGTTAAGAAGCTCATGGGAACAAGTAGCTCGAAGGAGTCTGCAACGAATGACGGAGTCAAATGAGACGTTTGATGTAATGCAGACGTGCATTTGAAGAGACTATTTAATGCGGCTTCATGCTTGTCATAATGGGGCCCTGGTGATCCATGCATTATACTAAAATTCAAAGAGCCGTGTTGTGAGACAAAATATTTAAAATTTTAAAAGTGCTAAGATGTAAGTTTTCAGGCTAGTGATGTGTTGTAAAGATATCAAAGAGCAGCTCTGACTAACGTCACCCAATGTTAACTTTTGTATCCAGTACATGATCAACTTGAGCTTCAACTTCTCTACTGCACTTAACCCTAATGGATGATTATTTACAGGACTGACAAAATTAAACACCTTTGCCAAGGGTGCACGAAGCGACTCGAAATCTTTTGTCGCGGTCGGGGTTTGAATCGACTCTCTGCCACACTTGGAATCCGAAGTCCGCGACTTAGACCACTTGGCCACAACGCTTCGTGATGTGAAGCATGTTAAATTTCTATTTGTTAAGCCTATATAGAGCAGTAATGCCTCGATGTGGTTCACATTTTGAGTAAGCCTTGCTTTTATTAACGGTTTGCAGGTCTTCAACGGAGGAATCAAATGTAGCAGCTACGACATCGCAAGATCCGTACTCAGCCACAACTGAGGCAATGAGGCAAGATCCAGAACTCTACGGTATGAATTTGCTATTTGTTCATATTTGTAGGTTGCCACAGTTTTGCCTACCTATCTTAGTGTACAGCAATTATCTAGATTTCGTTGTAGGCTTGACATTGAGCCAGTTATTGTTTGAAAGTTGTTAAATGACTTTGCTTGTATACTCTAACGCTTGGAGTGGATTCTATAGTCGTTCCTTTGTTCCCACCTTTACTACATTTACCTTAGCTTAGGTGACAATTTAACAGCAGCCCATAACTGCCATTCAAAATAACTCTTTCTTAGTCCATTTGAATTGATATACGACGTCATTGAACTAAGGTGACGTCATAGATTTCGAGCAAAATAACTTTCTGTTTAAACTGAATTCGAATTAACCTCATTTTTTGTGGAAATTTGTACGTTATTCTTTACTGATAAATAATATTGCAAGTTTTTTCGAATGGCAGTGAAGGGCTGCCGTTATATTCCGTTCCAAAGCAAGAACTTTGCTTAGCCGGGCGTAAAGGTACATCTGTAGAATCCGCCCTAAGTCTGCTTGTATACTGTAACGCAATTTTAAAATTAAGTTGCTGCAAATGTGTGAGTGACTGTATTTTGTTTCTAAGTGCTTTTGAAATTAATATTATATTTCCAATATAAGATCATTTGTGGTGATTTGTTTCATATAGAAATCTAGAATGCTATGAGATTGGCATTTTTGTAATGGTGGACATCAGCTAACAGTGTTAGTGGACAAAAATATGTGTTTTAACTCACATTATGACAAATTCATTGTTAATGAAAAATTCAGAAATATGTGTTTCTTTGGTACCAATTTTCTTTCTATTTACTTTTTCTGCGGAAGCCTATATGTGATTGTCTTCATTGCCTTATTGCCTATAGGTTGCATAAAAATGCCTGATATTATAATTTATTTAACCAATGATATTTCAGAGGCTTCCAGTGGTTCTACGAGGCCCACAGTTCAAAGCCCAGAAGATGCTTTATTGCTTCAAAATGCGAACCCAGAAGCCGTGCGTATTCAACATCGCACCGAGGAATTTCGGATAGCTCGGCCGATTGCTGATCCCTCTGTTGATTCCAACTTGAACGATTTCACAACAGAATCTCACCACACGGTGAAGAATCAGGGTTTGAACAACGTATTCCGGGATCCCTTAGAAACAATGAAATCTTATAGCCCCAGAAGTCCGCTTTCTAATCCTACAAAAGATAGAAATTTTTTACCAAGGACCGTTGCGTCGTCATTGTCTACAGGGATGCCTGTGAACTCCAGTAGTTTGTGTGGTAATCCTGCAATCAGTCCTCGTCACAGTTATTCACTCCGCACAAGCAGTCAAGTACATACTATTGCAAGATATACAAATTATCCTGCCAGCGCTGATGCATCTTTATCGCAAGCAAGGCTGTCCATGACCTTTAGCAGTCAGCATGCTTCGATGGTACCCTTACAGATAGACCTTCGCGAGGAAGAAGAACTTTGTGAGGAAGAAGAACAAGTGGCAAGAGCTCCACTATATCATAATGTAAGGGGTATCAATGAACAAGCTCCTCCAGCAGATTTAATTGCAGCATTCCTTCGCGAGGAAGATGAACAAATGGCAGGAGCTCCGCTACATCATAATGTAAGGGGTATCAATGAACAAGCTTCTCCAGCAGATTTAAATGCAGCAATTAGTCCACTTTCTAATCGGGAAAAAGTATTACAAAGGCAAACTTTGGTAAAAACTGGTGATGTATTGCCGCGTGAAACAGTAAACCCTAGAACGGTTAGAAACGTTGAATCGTCCATTGCGCAGTGCTCAGATGAAGATATTGATGATCAAAGTCCACTGCTTTTAGGCCTATCATCTAGGCAGCATGATATTTCTGATCCATGTTTCATTAACGGGGAGAACTTGTTATTAAGCGTGGCTTCTAATGCCGATGTTTCTCGTTTGTGTAATGTTAGCCAGAATGAATCTTTTCCTCAACAATGTTCGGATCACGATAATTCTGATTTTCCGCAGAGCCTGAATCTTACTGGCAAGAACGATTTGGTGCTAGACCCTTTTACCACAAATCTGGATAATATGCCATTGCCTGCGACCAGTTCTTCCGGTATTCCTGGACATCCTTTACGTACTACTGCGTCCTCTGTTCGCCAGCATGAATCGTTTCCTTTACAATGTTCAGATGCCAATGATGATTATCACGTGAATTTTTCTGAAGAAGCTGTAGAAAATCCTCATTTATATCCGCATTCAAGCCTACCACAGAGTTTGCCATTGCTTGAGCCCATTGATTCCCAAATTCCAATACACGCTTTGGAGTTATCCAATGCTCAGCCTTCCGGATTATCAAATCTTCGGATTTCTGGATTATCAAATCTTCGGACTTCTGGATTATCAAATGTTCGAACTTCTGGATTATCAAATGTTCATCAGGAAAGTGTTCCGGATCAGCCAGAGAAGGGTGCTAGATCTAAGTTGTCTGATAGTGAAAGGGGTGCTGCAGCTGCTTCGCGCCACGATAAACAAGATGCGGTGAGTCGTGTGCCGCTGAGCAGTGCCCAGGCGTGCACGGATGATGTGCGCGAGGAGCAGCATAGAGCGCGGAGCGGCAGTCTTGGCTATTCGGCCGTTCCACCCTCAGCCAACCATGCATGGCAGGTACGTGTATTTTTGTACATTTTTGTTGTGTGTGTAAAAGAAATGTGTCAATATTTTGAATTTTAGTAATATAGTTGTATGTATAGTGTTGTATCTTAATACTAAACTACTACTAATTCCATTTTTAGTCATCCATGTTTTCACACTGGTTTAGACGTTTGTGCCCTGATGACGATGTTGTAGCTGGGATTTTACGACCGGCTGCCCTTTCTGACGCCAATCAAATAAATAATTTTCTAGCAGTTAACTTAATATATATAATAACTGCAACGCTTGTTATTTAGCGTATGTAACTAACATATCATATGACGTCCTATACATGCAGGCCCCTACTGTAACTGTAGTTCCCGGCAGCGTAACTAATTAGAAGCTAAGTATGTATATAGTGCAAATCTGCAAAAGGCTTCTACTTTTCAATTTTTACATTTTGAGTCGCTTTGTAGCTAAAAGTAACGTTTATCACATTGTCAAGACTTAGAAGTCAAAATATGATTATTGTCATGTATAGAGTGTGTTGCGCAGTGTTCAAATGTTACTATAAATTGTTTAGTTTGAATGATTTAAATAATGGTGCTCAAAAGTCGATTGATACGTGCGGATTCAGATAATTGTCGAGAGCCAAGATGTGAAAATTCAAGAACTGGAAGAGAGCAAGTTTCAGCAAGCTGAGGTCATTCGGAGACTTGAGTAAGATCGACTATTATTGTACAATTCTAAATTAATAATTATTATAAGAAATGTTAGAACTGAAAACTGCCTATTATCTAGAACAAAATCGTTTGGTGTCTAATTTAACCAGCAGCATTTAAGTGGACGCTATAGCCTGTAAGTCAGTCTCCGATGTTGTCTTCAGAGGCCGTATCTGACCTTAAATTCATTACAGAGCAATTAATTATCATTAATTGGTAATATGAAGAAATTATGTGAATCCATGCAATGCTAAGTTGCATTGGATATCATAACTGTTCAGTTGCCCTCGTTATTAGAATCTTTACAGATTTTGGTGTCCTTCAATGTATGTATGTCTTTTAGTTTGCAGTATATATGCAGTTTAACTTTGCTTGCATCATTTATTGTGGGGCAGGCTGGACAACAGAGTGAAATCAAATTGCTCGAAGTTAATATTTAGAGTTATGCGGCTTCTGTTAAAGTTTTGTTGAACCCAGGTGCTTGCTCTAATTACAAACTGTACAGTGTGAATAATAAATTAAATGTTAAACCGCTAACAACAATGAGTCAACGACGATTGCGAACATGACGTCTAAGTTAGCTGTTGTATTTGCGTTGTAGTCTTGTATTCAACTGCATAGATATGCATCGGCGTTAATTCCGAGGATTGGGGTGTCGTGATCCCCAAGATTTCGAACCAGATTGACCCCACTGTATATGCGTGTGATGAACGAGCTAATTATATGCGCTACGCAGCACACACATTTTTGCAATGCATGACACAATAAGCTCAAATTTACAAATTTTATGAAGGCCTGCTATCGTAATGAAATATTTATGATTTGGTCATGAATGATGCTGATGGATCATGGATATGTCAGTATATAGTTATTGGACAATTTTTGTTTCAGAAGGGAAAAACAATTAATGCAAAAAAGAATTGATGACTTTCATAATCAAGGACGCATTGATGCTGTGGATCGTGGAGTTTATGAGGCGCAGGTAAGCCAAATAGTGTTTTTTAAGCGTTATGTCTTTAGATTAATGATTGATGTCGCTGTTTCATTTGTAAAATGCTAGCAGCCCATGCCCCGAAAGCCCGAATCCCGGAGCTCATAAGACCCATAGCCCTTGCTGCCCTTCTCTTCGAGCCCAGGACCCATGCTGGCCGAAGCAAAGATTATTTATCGTCTCGGTGAACGACATTGTCAGATTATGTCACATTTGAGACTGGTCTTTAAGGCAACAGAGGCCTGGCGCTATCAACATCATCAAATTTGTGATAACATTAGCTAAAAGTACTAAAGTGTTGAATTCTCAACTTATCGGTAAACTACCATATTGATTTAGTAAAAAACTTTCTTGTAGCATTGAGATCGTGAAGATGCCAAATTTACGTTTCATAATCCTAACTTCCTTGTGTTCATATATAGTGCTAACTTTCTCTAAAAGTTCTTGTAAAATATTTACTCTTTGTTGATATAGTGTTTGAATTTTCTGGATTAGCCCAATTTATTATTTTAATTTGTTGCCAACAGCTGAGGGTTTACGAGGAGGACTACAAAATCGAATTGAATGAAGAAGAGCTGGCAAAGAGTGAGAGTGCTGCGTTGAGGAAACAGCTGAGTACGCTGCGCGATGAGCTGAGACGAGCGTACGATCAAATCGACGAACTCAAGAAGAGAGTTGAGCGCGATGAACAACGCGAAGCTGTTTATCAGGTCTGTATCATAATTAATTCAATACACTTGTGAGACACACCAAATGAGATGTTTTAAAATTGTTTTTAATCAGTTAGTTACCGTTAGTTTGCCCTTACATGACAGTATCGTTTGCACACCTCAAAGTAAGCATGCAAGATCGTAGCATGCGTGCAGAGTGTAGTGTTTGTTGTATAAGGTGTGTGGTTTGCCAGAAAATGTCTGCTACAGACTAGTGAAGTCGGGAAGCGTAAATTTATATTGGCCCATGGTGGCCGGCTGCTTCTCCACTTCAAGATACGATTGACATAGTTAGTGCTGTCTTTTCTGCCACGGCGGGACGCTATTTTGCTTTTTGAGTCAGAGCAGCCCTCATTTCACATGCAGCGGCTCTTTAAACGTGTGTACACGTGTGTGGTATCCATACTTGGTGCGGCCCCAGGCGGGACGCTGTTAGAAACGTGAGCGGCCCGACGGAACGTTGATCCGCTGTGTCGCATGACAACTGCAGCACTGCTTACTAGTTAGAGTGTGACAATCACGCATAGCCTTTCCATTTCCGCCGTCCTGTGAACCATAACGACCTCTACCCTATGCAGTCATTTCAAAAGAAGTAGGCATGGTGCGCTTGTAGTCTAAGCATAGCTAGGTCATAGCAGAGTCCCTGACAGGTCTCTTGCTAGACGGTATACTGTAAAAATGAAATATTGCTGCATGTTATTTTCGCTGTTTTGCCCCCTGGAAATTTAGCTGCTTAATTTTTTTGAGGTCTGCCCACTATATTTAGTTTCTGCAGCGTTATTTTTGCACATGTTAATGTTAGGATTTTTTAGGTTCTCCAGGTTTTGAGAGGGTTTTGAGAATTATCGGGTTCATATCTGGCGATATAGATTACTGGCAATTAATTTTAAAAGTGTCTAGAAAATGAAACTACAACATAAAAATTTGGTCGTATATATAAGTTGCAAAGTTATTTTTACCATTTCCATAGTTTCACTGGCCTAATTGACCTACGGTAAAGATTTTCATTTTGCTATAAATTGTATGAATGAAAAAGCCTGAGCAATAGCGCTGGGTCGTAGTCAAGCTTTATAGTCCATCAAGCTATATCCTATTTGCTTATATAACGGCATTGTTTCGTGCCCAAACTTGCATGAATTGAAACTAAGGGATTTTCCTGTGATAACATTGTCATTGACAAAATGTCTATAGTACTCACTACTCGGGAAAAGCCCGTGCAGTATGTCCTGCGGTTAGCTTGTGGTTGTTAGCTCTTAATTTGCAATAATTATGTAGGCCTAGTCATTGATTAGAGCTAGATGTCAGTAATTGTGTTAAAGAACTTGTGGTTAGGAAAACTTAGTTTTTTTCGTAGGTTTTGATCTCAGTTGTGTACCTCTAGATAGCAGTACTGTGCCACTGTATGACATAGATAATTATTATACAGAAAGTAGAATGAAAATGAAATTCAACTTACGGAATGAAAATATATTTTGTCATACATGCGTGATCAAATTTGTTGGTTCTTAGGCGTTGTTCAGTTCGTATATTTTTATATTTAAATCTTTTATTCACCATCAAGGCAGAGCACTTATATTTAATCAATTATCTATTGATTATAAGTTTGTGAAGTGATTAATCACTTATAGGCATACTGGCTAGATGTACTTGTTGAACTTGTTAACATGAACCAACTGGTGCGATATTAAAATTGTTAAAAATCTATGACTTTCCTTTTGTATCCATTTTGCCTTCTAGTTTTCTGGTCTCATTTATAATCCTTTTGTGTTTGCTACCAGTATTGATCATCTGTAAATTTGCTATACCTGTAGCTGATGACCTCAAATTTTTACGTTTTTCCCTGCCCCTTCATAACTTCCATCGTCATTTGTTCATAATAATGGAGCGTTTTAGCAGTTCAACACACAATAGAAAAGAACTAAAAAAACTATATACAAGCAGACAGAGCCACCATTGGCAAGGTCTAAACCTAACATCAGCTTCATTACCATAATGATATCTGCAAAAACAATAACAAAACACCAATCTTTCCTCGTCTCACTCATCATATTTGCTGGTACAAAATAAATGGCATCTTTATTTTAACAATCTTTTGGATTCAAATGGAACTTCACCAGACTATGATGAAAGAGTTGCATTACATCTCTATGTTCATTCATTGTGTTTAAAATGTTCATAATCTGCAATCTATGGCATAGTACTCTAGCAAACTTCACTCCATGTATATAGGCCTAACGCTTGTCAAAGTGCACGTATGTGTCGGCTCTTTGAGATCAATCGTTTTGATCTTTTAAAATACAAAATCGTATTTCAGTGTTTCTATTTGTCAATATTTTTCGTGACTTTTGATATTACGGCATGGTGTCCTCAGATAATAATTGCTTATGTAGTTAAATACAACTTGTATATAGTACAACTGTATCTTCTAATTTGTGTTTTTCTAGAGGTCGGGAGGTATAGGATCGCCGTTGGAGCCTGACTAACGATCTGTAATTTATTAAGCTGGTATGTATCAGTGTGCACTCTTTTGCTTCTTCTTTAGCCTCTTCTTCTAGATTGTAACTAAACGTAAAGAGTAAAGACCTAGCATAATTATACTGATTAATGTGATCGTTGATGTAGGCCAATTTCTATTTAATTTTAATTTTTTTTTTTTGTTGTTACCTGTATTGTATTAATCTACTTTTTTCAGTTATGGGCTAGGGGGTCATTGCATAATTA
This sequence comes from Chamaedrilus cognettii, assembly GCA_034695025.1. Lineage (NCBI taxonomy): Eukaryota > Metazoa > Annelida > Clitellata > Enchytraeida > Enchytraeidae > Chamaedrilus > Chamaedrilus cognettii. The sequence goes on from JAQIWG010010403.1 coordinate 9,940, forward strand.
CGTCATGCGCGGGGGTGGGTGCATTGGGTCCTTGCAAACGTGACGAAACGTTACGGGATTGGGTGGGTGGGGTGAGCTGAAC
>JAQIWG010010404.1:0-10020 GCA_034695025.1 Chamaedrilus cognettii
TTTTGATGTTCTCCTTCTTGAGTGTCCAAGTTTCAGCGCAGTATAATGCCACAGATCAAACTACCGTCTTCGCAATCCTCTTTTTCACTTTCCTGCTCAGCCCTCTGGTCAACAGCTCCCTTCGCATGGTAAAGGCATCCCTTGCTATTCCTATCCTCGTCCTGATCTTACGCGTGTAACAATTGCGTTGATTGAAATTAGTTATTTTGTATTACGTGATTAAATAGCCAGGACAATGAGTAATAACGAATCTCATTGAGTATGGAAGATAAAGGCTATAGTCGTTTAATATACACTTTTTATTTGCATTAAGCACGCGATGTTTTGAATCGAGCCATCATACATTGTTATTCTGTTTTCTTGCAAGATTCGAGAACTCCTGGATGAATATAATATGTGGACTATAAGTGTTTGTGCTGTAGGGTCTAACGCAGTTCTGCTTTGAGCTGAACTCTGAATAAGCTCGTCGCCGCTGTTCCACTAAAGAAGCTAGGCTAAGTGTGCTTTATGATGATGACACTGCCTAATCCACACGCGAAACGACTGCAAACAGAGTAGTTTTTGTTTCCTCCAGTCTTGTGCGTGAAAAACTGTCTTGATCTGCTCACGCAGGCTGAATGAACGCTTTGTGGTTTGCGTTATTTCATACAAAAGCTGTAGCCTATTGTGCCTCATGACATCCGATAGAAGATCGATGTGTGGTTTACGTTATGCACCAGGGTTTAGGCATAATATTATGTCTGTATTATATGTGCACGCAAACATTGTGCGCATCTATAGGCGACAACAGATGGCGCAGGGGGAACTGCATAATTTCTCAATCACGTGCGTTATCGGCAAGTATTTACATCGATTATTTTATTGCCAATGACTTCGATCAAAAATGTTTTAATGACTACAATAAATGATCTATGATAAATTAAAGACAGGACCGTTCATCCTGTTAAACGAGAGGGTTTTAAGGGTCACGAAGGGCCCAAAAGTGATATTACCATTGGGCCAGTCCGTCGGAGTGTTCCTATTCGGTAGCAACTGAAATGTTTTATAAAAGTAGAATGATATCTAACCAGTCAACTTTAAAGTATCCTTGAAAGAATCCTTGATCTTATGGTGACACTGTATTATTGCCTTTATATTGATTGCTAATGCTATAGCCATGATGCATTAAATTCTAGTCTTCAACAGAACCTCATTCGGGTACCGAACTGAGCTGCTGATAACAGCCAATAGACTTTTGTAAATGCGTATATTGTAACATGTGCACTTGTGAATGACAGCGGCATGTCTGTCGCGTGTCTAATACACGAACATATATATATGACAAATGCGTCCGCAGGGTCGGCTTTTGCGTGTGGCCTATTATGCCTGTATATATACGCTGGTTCATCTCATAATGCTCATCTCTGCTTCCGAAATGGGACTCTGCATCCGGTACCGTGCACAGGATCCATTACACGGAGTCCACGAGCACTTCCGCTCAGTCCGTCATTCATTCCGCTCCTCCTCCATCCGCTCACTCGAGTCTCCGTGACTCTCACAGTCACTTCGTGATCGAATAAAAAGTATAAGCGTTAAAAGCTAGAATCAGGCTAGCTATGCTTGTCAAATGTTCCTTGTCGCAGGCGCACCAGCGCTCTGTTCAGCTACAGTAAGCAAACAAAACCGCGCGTGATTCAAGAATTTTTGTTCAAATCTATCCCAAAGCTAAACTAAATCTGAGCCTTATTTTTTAAGCAATATTCTAGAACATAACTAAAACTGCTGCGACATCGATTTGGGAGCTTAAAGTAACGAAGACTCTTACAGTCCAGTTCTGTGCTGAGGGCCAAGCACAGAACCGCTCCCACTTCCTCAGTCGCCTTTTACGACTCACACGGGGAACTCTGGACTGCCAGCCAATTCTTTGTTTCTCTGTTTTCAGCGGGTTTTTGCAACATCGGAACCGTGCATGCAGCGGGTGGTGTGATACAGTTGCGCTGCCTGGACTGGCTGTGACTAACCGCCGCCAGTCGCAGCACTGGCGGCTCTCCTTTGTCCGCCGATCGCATTCGTCGACACACGCGAGCTTAGCATAACGCATAAATCGTGTCGCCCGCTGTCGGGCGGCGCGGCCGACAGCCGAACGCACAGATTGCTATCTATCGGTCCGGCGCGACGGCGGCGTCGGCGGCGTCGGCGACCGTGTATGCCGGACTGACTGTTACACACCGACGGACAAATGGGACGGAAATGCCCGTGGGGGAATAAACAAGTCGTAGCTTTTTGTGGCGAAGAGATTGCGTAATGGAATGGGGACGCGTGAGAAATGGACGCAGATCTCGTCTAGACCCAACTTCGGTTAGCAATGTTGCAGTGGACTGTAGAGATTGTGTGCAACGCTGTTTGAAGTTGTGCGCAATTAAATGAAACGGTTCCTTGTTGTAGTGACATCGCAGCGCAAGGCAATCTTTGGTCGCGGAATTATGATCCCATAGCGGAACGATTTAAGTGATGCAAGCAGGCGCAACACTCATTTCCGTCATTTATAAATCGCTAGAGTAGCCTCTCAGATTCATTGTTCTTCAACTGTTTGCTTTTAATACTTTCATGATCATTTAGTGATATCAGTTTTTACATAAAGTACTGCGGACTATCTCGTTAGGTAATCTTGATTGTATCTGCGCCTGTATTTCAGCTTCCCTCCTTATATCACTTCGACGAATCGGGTCATTCTTTCTTCAATCCTTCTTTGTGCTTTGGGTAGCGTACATATATTTTCTGTGCGTTTTATGCAAACGAACATGATCTGCATCTCTGGCCTCGAGCAGAGCGCAGTATACATTTGCACTGACGCTTCTGCTGTCAACAAACCAACTCTACATTAATTATTTTATCCAATGTTTCTCAACAAACGTTACAAATATTCTGCATAATTGTGAACTATCCAGTAGAGACCGTGTGTCCTGTTTGTCCCACGTTATTCTTCATCTTCCATCTTCGCTTGTTGTTTGACCAACACAAGACAAATCTTCAAGACTCTGACGGAATACTGCGTAACGGGTTTAAATCGAATTGATCCTACAATCGTTTATATGCTAGCCTGTCTGGCAGCATCGGGTCATCAGCGTGACAGAACAGCTAACTGGTGCGAGATTGGCGAGATATATGCCACGTCTGCGTCTGCGTCTACGTCTGCGTCTGCGTCTAACGTCTGCGTATACGTCTATATGTATACGTTCACGTCGCATGAAATACGTTCGCAGTCATCATGTCACGTGACTTCGTGACTTCAGCGTCTCTACACACAAATTCGCTCTCGTTTTTCATTGGAGCGGACTGCCCTTAGGGGTCTCCGGTGATAAATCGAATTAGACTGCGAGCACTAGATCATTGACCATCGCTTAGAGGACCGCTGAAGGATGAATGTGGCTGGCGAATAATGTGATAATGTGAACTATATTAGCTGCTCGGGTAGGCTTTAGGCACAAACTTCTTTGCATCGTTTCAGAACTTCAAAACAATTCTAAGAGGAATCAAATATACAATTTAAAATCCAATATATCCATTGGTTCATGCGCCTGCAAGAAATTAACAGAAAAATCACTCTCTCGCTATAAAATCTTCAACACGTGTAGGCCTATCAAGAATAAAAACACAAATCACAATCTGGCATACATGCATCTCCAACTTCAATGGGTGCAAACCTTTCTTACAATAGTAACAAATTCTCATTATACGCTAAAACATGAAGTGTACATTTATCATAAAAGGTTGAAAATCGACCTAGGCCCTACTTCCAAGGCTCCGCTTGCCGTGACACCGCACTGCGCCAACGATATCACACAATCACGCATGAAGCCTGCAGCAGCCTGATTATATGCCACGCGGATTGTTACTGGTCAACCCATCAATGGTTTCACCAGTAACGTCTATAATTTCTCGCGTGTTCACATTTTGCAATCAGACGCGTGCTAGCTGCGCGAGGACTCGCCGTGCTGTCTTCGTGTTGTATCGACTTGCTAGCCTACGCTCGATTTTGAACTCGCAGATATTATTTGTTTTAAAAGATTTCTTCACAAATATACGGACGTGTTGTTTAGCAAACTATTTGCGAAGAAATCTTTCAAAACAAATTAAATGCCGCTTCCGTGAAGCGTACTGCATTAGGCCTACATAGTCTGCGATTGGCTGTTTTTTTACTTCCTCTTGATTTATTAACGACTCGCAATGAAACGCGTATCCGCGCTTCTAACCGATCATCAATTAGACGACATATTCTAACGAGTATTGAACTCACGTGACCTCGGATAAATATTGTATCTTGAACGCGAAATTGTTTTATATACAAATTTCCAGCTTCTATGTCTATAAAACTTTGAGACCTACCAAAACCGCTGATAATAATCGCTGCGTAATATGGATCGATAAAATAAACTGTGTCCAACACACAATCGCAACCAGTTACTGCAACCAATGTGAAAAGTAAGATGACATTGTGCGAAAACTCTTCAATTAAATTACAGGCACTTTGTAGTTAACTATGGTGAACTGGAGATGCGGGAACAGTTTATACGAATCATCAGGGGCCTGGGAATGGATTCTACGGCAATATTTAACCATGCACGGAATCCGCACCCGTACCTGCTTGACGTCCATGAATATGCTTGAAATAAAAATGTATTAATTCATGTATTCATACTGTACAATGTGCAACCATGTCGACGAAAGTTGCCAATGTCGAATAGCAGCATATAGTGTAGACACTGCACAGCATCAGTAACCTACACTAGAGTCGAGCTGCAGACAAGCTTGGCATCTAAGCCTAGCTGTGTCGTAGTAAATGGTAATCAGCGATTTCGAGGCTAAGGGCTGGTTTCTCTAACACGGATTTAATGGTGGTTCAGGATTTAGCCTAAGCAAAAAGGTGGGTTAAATCCTGAACCACCATTAAATTCGTGTTGGAGAAACCAGGCCTTAGTTGTTGCCAAATTTCAACAGGGCTTATAACATGCCACTCCAGACAAAATCGAATATGCATGATAGTCGCTTTAGGCTCTAAAAGTGTGGTTAATTGGAATTTTTGTTTGCAAATTTGCGAATTATCAAAAGCGAGATTAATACTGTAAATATGACACAAATTATTTACACTGTGCAAAAAGGTCATGCATGACAAAGCTAAATACTGTCATACTGTAAATGAAAGCTATTATGTATCGCCAATTTTCGCTATAATGGGAACATTGATCGTCATCTAAAAAATGTTCTGCTGAGTGCCTTTGACCCCGTGTTGATATTGCACTGGACTTCAGCGCTGACAAAAATTAAAAGCGCTATATGGTGCATTGTATGGTATTGTGATACACCTCATGAAATATAGCTTAATTCAGTTAGAGTGTTTTTATTCCAACCAAGGCTATATATTCCCTCGTTCACTTGGATTAAAAAAATTACACCTACGTTGTCTGCCATCTATTTCTTTGCTTTCTGATTTGAATCGTGCATTAAGTTATTATCGCCTAAAACCTGCAGTCACAGCATAATAAAAACAAGCATCAAATAAAAACAGCAATGACCGAAATAGCCACTCAGAGGCACTTAGTGCACTTAATTCAAGTGTAAATTTCGTAAAGTTAGACTTCGATCCCCTTTTAATGTTGTGGAAGTCGAAACAAATAAAGAAGAGTCAGAAGTAAGGGTGTCCAAATAGGCGTAGGGCCTATTAAAAGGATCCAAGAATGTACTTTATATATTTAAACGTTTTAAATATCGTCAATAGTTCTGGAGGTATTTTGTTAAAATGAAGTACTTTAATTTAAGAGATTATTGTACCGAAATCTTGCATCGGCCCAAAATTATTGCTCGTTTACACTGTATACACGCACTCAAATATTGAAACTAGTTCTTCTGTGTAATTATGGGGCTCTCCAGGCCCCCTTATCCCTCCAATTCTTTCAAAAACAAATTTAAGGACTATGTGTGAGTAACAAAGACTATTGCAGTCCGATTTTGTGCAAGAGAGCCGCCACAGAACCGCTTCCCGTCTCCGCTTTTTAGTCACCTTTTACGACTAGCCCGGAGAGCGAGTTTATTCTTTGTTCCCCGACTTGCTGGGATATGAGACCTCCAATATCGAAGCCTATGATAGGCAGCAGAATGTAGATGTATGTGTATATGTGTATGTGTATGTGTATGTGTATGTGTATGTGTATGTGTATACAACGTGTTTACTGCAGCAGTGTTGCTGCAGAGGACTGGCTGCACGCAGCGAGGTAGAGGAACTGGCTGCACGCTGCGAGGTAGAGGAACTGGCTGCACGCAGCGAGGTAGGGGAAGTGGCTGTACGCAGCGAGGTAGGGGAACTGGCTGCACGCAGCGAGGTAGGGGAAGTGGCTGTACGCAGCGAGGTAGGGGAAGTGGCTGCACGCAGCGAGGTAGGGGAAGTGGCTGTACGCAGCGAGGTAGGGGAAGTGGCTGTACGCAGCGAGCAGCGTTGAAAGCAGCAGCAGCAGCAGCTGTCACGGATGCGGCGTCTTGTCCGACTAATCCTCTCCGCTCGCACGCCCACTGCCAATTACACAGCCGCTTGGCGCCGACACACAGCCTTACGCAGCCGCTTGGCGCTGTGTGACACACGGACACACCAGCAGCCACGCTGACGGTCACGCAGGCAGAGAATCGCGGATACATGAATACGTAGGCTTATGGCGCAGCGTGACCAACAACCCTGGGACCTGTAGTCGAAGTTCAACTGGATTGTCTTTAGCAAGAGCCGTAGACACAGCCGTTCTTTCAAAACTGAAGATGAGCGTGCGTGTATTACGAGAAGAAAATGTTGGATGCGAATGACGTTAAAATATTCTCTAGTGGGTCTAAAAAACGTGCTTCTTAATGATAATGTTATATGCATTATCATAGAACAATTATAAGCAACTATGCTCGTAAAGATGCTATACACTGTTATCTAAAAAAACACTGCGAACATAGAAAATGTAACGCAAAAGAGAACGTGGACGTTCAGTTGCAAAGATTGTAACCTACATTCGCGAAGACGCATAGTACATCCAAAGAAGTATATGTAGACAACCACACGATGAAGCAACTATATAACTTAACTTCCATAGAGTGGGCGAGATGCATCGTTTCTTTGCTATATTTTAACTTGAATCGCTAACGTAAAGTCTACAGTTCGCACCATCGCGCTCAAGACTTAGCCTAATGCTCGAGTTACATTGGTTCTACTTCTTCCGACCGAATTCCGGTCGTCTTCGAGCAGAACGCGCTACAGCCTGAAGAACCAATGTAACTCGAGCTCAATAACTACATGTAGGCGTACACGCGCAAGGAGTCGCGAATTAGCTGTATGCGTAGACCACTAGACCGGCTGCAGCATGATTAACAGCGGCACAGTGGCTATCTCCTTTAAACATCTTACCCTTGCGCTGCCAGTCCGTTGCCTGGCAACGCGATTGCCAGGGCATTGTTCGGCACGCTCGCCTCTCTGGTTGCCATGCAGATTATTACTAACGTATCAATAATAATTAAATTTGGTGGTATTTAACATTTTGCGTTACATAATTTTTATCTAGCGTTGCTGCTGTTTAGCAGTTTCATTTTCACGCCATTGCCCTTAACTTTCGTTTCAGTGACATCGAATTCAAGGCGCCAAAGAAAACGTGTTACCGAGTTTTGATCGAGTAGCGAGTCCACTCCATGGGTGACGACTATTCTCTCTAAATATATTATATTGGATATAACCGCTGGGAGAATGATACCGAAACGAGGACTCCGCCAGTTTTAAACCAGCGACGTCAACAGTACACTTGGCAACGATGCATCTATGTATTTTTATTTAGTAGACGCTACGTTTGCGCCGTGATGACCGTATTGTATATTAGTATTGTATATTAGTATTGTAAATACGCTGCGTATTGGCTGATCTAAATCTTAGCCTACACGCATTTTCACCACTCCGTCCGATTTCACTCTGGCCTGACCTGTCCCTCCACCCGTCCATCAACGTCCCCTCCACTCCACGATGGCCGGCATCGTTGCCTCGACGCTCCGCCGCAAGGCCTTCCACCGCCGCCAGCCGGGCGACTCCAAGACCCAGGCCTCCGAGCCGGGCCCGGTCGCGTCCTACAGCCCGACGGTCTCCCGGCCGTCCTCTCGGTCGTCCTCAGACCTGCGTGCCGGAGGGGACCCTGACGACCTGAGGCCCGCCAGGACCTCCTCGTCGACAGCCCTGAGGGGGGCGAAGCTTTGTCTGGTCGACTTCTGGCCGAACTGCACGACACCGGCAGAGAGTAACCTGAACCTGGTCAAGTTCGACACGTTTGAGTGAGTCTTCGTATTCATGTACATCAGATTTATGTTGGATAGTATTATTGATATAGTCAGTAAATTGTTTACTTATTGAAGGGCTTTTCTTTTTTTCGTTTCGGTATGTTTTATTATGTGCATGTGTGTGTGTCTTTCTACTCTGTTGAGTGAATAAAGGACACTCATAACGAGATTAAATATTTAAAATTGTGTGCTTGATGGTGTGTATCTTTTTTCTGCCCTTAGCCTATGCTTAACTTTGTGAAAGTAATCACAGCTGCACTCGTAGCCTAAGGCTTCATTTCATTGATGTGTTGTACAAAGGACACTAAATTTAAGTCAAATCAACAATCTTTTAAACTGTAAAGCCACAGTTTATATGTGGTTCATCAGAAGAATGCGGTTTCACTCGGTCAGACCTTCTTCGGGGACTATAAATACACTCTTGGGCTTCCTTCGTTCCAGAATTTATTCGACACTGTACACACATTTGCTTGCTAATTCTTTGTTCTACTCCTAGATAATCGTTATAATGATTGTTTTTAGTGTGCACATTGAATGTCATGTGAATGAGCACTATTGAGCAAAGAAATTACTGGTTAAGATCCAGATTTCTTGAAAATTCTTTTCGCGCGCAGCGGCACTGCGTGGTCGGTGGCAGGTCCATGGCATTTAACTGCTTTGCCTTACATCCTACCCTTCACTATTCCACAATACAATCTCAATTTCTGTACCCACGAGGAACCTCAAAAGATATAGGATCTTTCAAAGTTGTTTCATGGAACAAGCATATCCGCTGCACAATAAAACATTTATCATTTTCTATTATCTAGCATTTTGTCCCCATAGCCGCGTCAGAGTATTGTTTCCCCTAGCCGCCCCTACCCCCCATGAGCAGTGCCCCCCTAGGACCCTGAGTCGCCGTTCCCATACCGAGGGACCTACATGTATCTCGGCCCCAGAGTCTGGATTCACGCCTTACAACGCTCCTACAAGCATCCAAACGTTCCCTCTCTCAGCCACACGCCCATCACCGGTGTGCAAGGGCGGTTCTACATAGGGATGAGGGTGATGCACCCCCCCCCCCCAAAAAAAGGCAACCTCCCAAAATGTTAATGTACTGTTGCTTGACGAGATTTTTTGCCAGCACCCCTCCCCTCCCCCCCCCCGGTCACGAGTTCTGCAACAGAGAGAAAAGGTATCTTTTGGTGTGTATTAAACGCGCCCGACATGGCGCGTCGCAATAACCCTTCCGGGACAATAAGGTTCCCCCCGTTCAGATCTTCTTCGGTGATTATAAATGGACCCTAGGGCTTCCTTCATTCTAACATTCATTCGACGCTGCGATCTGAAACTTGGTCGCCTTGCAATCTTCGTCGAATCTTCGTCACGCGAATAATATTTGCACCCGATAATCCCAATTTGACTCTTTCATATCAATCTAGTTTTGGACTTGTGCTGCTAGGTGAGCTAGGTGACAATGGCTAAAACTTCTAGAATGGTTAGATGTGACTGTAATTCGCCATGGTTGTGCCTTACGTCATGTTGCGGCGATATAAATGTGGTAAGTGGCAGAGTTAATTTTAGCCCTGATGAAACTGGAGTAGCGTTACGCATCCTTCTCATAAAACATGCGTGATCTTACGCCTAAGTCTTTGGAAACAGGCGTAGCCTACAAAGGCGATAAGATCGCTCGACGGGGCGGGGGGGGGGGGGTGCTGA
>JAQIWG010010405.1:0-10020 GCA_034695025.1 Chamaedrilus cognettii
TCCTGATTCAGATCCTGTATTCAGATCCTGATTCAGATCCTGTATTCAGATCCTGATTCAGATCCTGTATTCAGATCCTGATTCAGATCCTGTATTCAGATCATGTGTCTGCCTATCGCAAATATTCACGTAGCCTAACGCTTGTTGTCATTTTTTGTTCTTTGTGCTTTTCATTAAAAGCATTGCGTATTAGTTTTATACATTAAATTTAGGGCCTATCGTCTTGAGCAGCCTATCACCAAAATCTTGCTAATCCCAACATATCAGTTGCCACACAATGTATTATATTTTTTCAGCATGGAAGAGTGCGATGCCTTGTGTACAAAGATCACCATCATGGTCAACGGTCAGTTCAAGTGTCTCGGCAGTCCGCAGCACCTCAAGAACAAATTCGGCGAGGGCTACACCGTCATTCTCAAACTCAGCCCCCCCGCCGGATTTCAATGCTCCCCCGACAACCTCCCCGTCAAGGAATTCATCGAGTCCACCTTCCCCGGATCGATTCTGAAGGACGAGCACCAGGGATTGCTCAACTACCAGATCATCGATCCTTCGGTGAACATCGGTCGTTTGTTTGGGACCATGGAGTCGGTGAGGGAGAGGCTGAACATTGAGGATTACTCGGTGAGTCAGACAACACTCGAGCAAGTCTTCATCAACTTTGCAAGGGCCCAGGTAGCGCCACAGGTTGTGGGAAGCGGATGCTGTGGCTCGACTGGTTTTTGCTGGAAGCCGATATGCTGCTAGGAGATACGTCAGCGTCTAGGATAATTAATATGTAAAAAAGAAACACTGTTTTAATTTGTAAATGGCGCTAAGTCAGTGAGCATTTTTATTTAAGATGTTTGTATTTTTGTAAATTTTTTGTGCAGGATACTGTAAAACATGAAATTTGCTGCATGTTATTTTGGCGATTCGGGCTCTTACAAATTTTGCTGGACTTAATTTTCAGGTTTTTTTGTTGCTGCCCATTATAATTATATACTCTGCCACTTTATTCTTGCTGCACGCGATTTTCGCAAATTTGACCGATTCGCGAAATTCACCAAAATTACACGCACACAATAATTTCACGTTTTACAGTATCATATTACACGCATTGAATTAATTACGCACGCTAGCGCTGTATTGAATATAGCCTGCTCTCGAGTAACGTAGGCCTATTTCTATCACTAAATACAGCTTTAAAGACAATTCGCACAAGTATCGCTTCATTTGTTGCATATTTTAAAGATATAAACCAATTTCATAATGCTTGAAAATATGCTCATTTCAACCGTGACCAAATCTTACCATCGTCCCATCAGACAACCCAGTTTACTTGCTACGATATCCATTCAATCCAGCCTGCGAATTGGCTAAGTGTATGTTAGATAAGTGTCAAATTGCAATCAGTATTAAACGAAGCAACTTTCATCGCTGTAATTTTGTCTTAAACTCGATTTCTAAAGTGAAGTCATCAGTGGTGGCATCAAACATCGTACAGCCAGCTCAAACGCTCCAAAATTGTACACAAAAGGGCAGCCTATTGGCGTCACCTCAAAATATTTCGATATCTAGGGGATGATGACTATTGGCAACAGTGTATGTAAGATAGCCACTAATGTAGATCGTTACTGTGACTCCAGTTTCTTTCAGAGAGTTCTGTTCATTAAATATCAACTTAAACTATCACTCAATCAAAAAATCCAAAATGCTTAAATTCATTCATCACGTTAAAATTGAATGACATCATTCAAAAAACGCCATGGCTCATAATATAGTTCCAATCGAGAAGCCTTCCTACTGTCCTTCTTAAACGCAAATTTAAGCCTTTGCTGATCGACTCTATTGCTCATGTTACCGTAGGTAGGAGTACAAATCAGAAATTGCACCGAAAACTTCGTAATTAGATACAGCAACTGCCTCAGAAGTAGAGATGGAGTACAGATCCAACGTTGAATCTCTCCCAATGCATTCTACAAGTAACAGACATGCCACGTCACCATATCATATAGTAGTAAAGCAGCATAGCTTCATATTAACAACAATTTGTAGTGGATGCTGCGTCCGTTTCATAGTCTGATGATCATACCGGGGTCGCCCTCCAGTCGATGGCATATCTATCCCCGGTCAACCGGCTGAGTTAGAAATCAAGGCCGGGCTAAAGTCATGTCAGAAAGCCGAGTCAGTTAGCTTAGCTTCAACGTCCGTTTTTGGCATCCGAAGACCGTGACCAAATTTTACACCCCTCTCTCGATCACCGTCCCAACGGCTTTCTACTTCTTATTCCACCTCATTCGTTTCCACGCTGGTTCCCATTGTTCTCAGCCCCCTAAACCCCTCCCTAAACCACCACTGTCCCTCACCCTCACCCCTTTGGCTCTACTTTTTATTCCCCCGCATCCGTTTCCATGCGGGTTCCAGCTCCTCGTCTACGTGCACCACATCCTCCGTCGACTTCTGGAAGATCGGCTGTGGCTGTGTGGCCTGGTAGGCGGGCGAGACCCAGTAGGGGTTTGCGGCGGCCACTGCAGCGTGGCGCAGAATGGCCGCGCGAGGGTCCTTGTCGCGCTCGTCTGGTTTGCGCGTGACGAGCAGCTTCGACACGTACTGGGCGAGCGTAGAGCCATGGTGCGCGATGCGCCCACCCTCCCCCGCGCCCTCCAGGGGGAGCTCTGGGCGGTGGGACTTGATCGGATCCTGAAGGGAACAGTGGCGAGATGTAAGGCATTACCCTATGGGTCTTGCCGTCATATAGACAAACACTAGCAAGAAGTACCCAATGTATACATAATATATTGAGCGCTACACATATAGGCCTAATAATACTTCCAGACTACTAAGATAAAACGGTACCGCAAAGTGAACAATGATGAATCAAATATTAGCCTATGATCTTTCAATTCACCTATATAAAATGTAAACGATTTCGTACAGTCAAAGACTCCACAATATTTGAATAGTTTAAAAGATTGAGACAGCCTCAGAGATCGTTCAAAAGCAACTCAAGAACTGAAACTAAACTTAGCAAAACCTCAAGCTTACAAATATGTGTAAATTTGAACAGATGACACGGCAACAAACCTTTCGGTCCTTTTCGTCGGCGCGTCGCGTGCTCGTGGGCCGCGCCTTGCGAAACATCTTGAGCGCGTGCGGCGTGATGATGGCCGTGTCAATCATCATCTCCACCTGCAACACACACGCGCGCGCTAATTAGAATATACAGTTACAAGCCACCACTAGATCTAAGATACACAGCGATAAGTATTTCATCGTTTCACATTTTAAAATAAAATTAAGCACAGCTGCAATAGTAGTGAGGCACAGGCGCATAATTAGTATACGTACTATCAACTGCACAAACACTGAATAATGTAGGCCTACAAAAAATGCATAAAAAAGTACGGTAATATCTTTCAAAATTTACACACACAGTTCACATCCTGTTTTTTTATATCGCTCTTAGTCTTAATGCAATACTGAGTCTTAACCTTATACTTAGCTTACATAGTCTGAAATATATACTTAACAAAGAGAATTTTAACCCATATTCACAATCAATTGCATCAATAGTTATACTCAAGTCCCAATCATATAACTTTAGCTGCAATAGGTCCCCGATAACGCACTAGGTCACCGAAATGGGCGCCAAACCCAAATTATTATTATTGCTATTAAATTATTATTGTTATTCAATTATTATTGTTATTCAACTATTATTGTTATTCAATTATAATTTTTATTATTAAACATCCATGATATTTGTAGATGTTGACATGATTGCTATTATGATGGAAGAATAAAAGCTTAGAGAGCAAATCCCAGCCCCGACCTGCGGCCGCTTGTGCTTGGGCTTAGCGAGGGACAGCTGCACTCCGCGCATACTAGTCTTCTTGTCGTAGAAGAGCCGCACCGACCCGTCCCCGCACCCCACGGCGATCTGGTTGAGCCGAGGATGCCACAGGCAGCGCACCACGCTTGACCCCGGCTCCACCTCCACCTCAAACCAAATAAAATCTCACTATAAACACAGCCCAGGTGGTATTGGAAGTTCAAGCACCATGTGTAGTAACAAAGACCATTACAGTCCAGTTCAGTGTGAAACGCCAAGCAGAGAACCACTCCCCCTTTTCTAGTCGCCTCTTATGACTTACGGGGAACTCTAGGCTGCAGCCAATTCATTGCTCCTTGGCTTGCAGGGGTTATATAAAAAAGCCAGTAATGTCTCGTGCAGCGTTTATATAAAATGTTTTGAATATATACTGAACCAACAGACTGCAAGTGCAACACAACCACAGCATCCAAGTTGGCCAGGCAATACATCTAACAAATTCGGTTCGTACAATATAACTGCAATTATTCAGTTCAGAGGTTTAAAAAGTTACCGTTAAAACATTCAGCCAGTGTGGCTCAATCATACCGTAGAATCATTGCAAAAATATAATCATCATACACAGTGCAATTAATTATAGACCTCCAGTAACTCTAACCTCCTTCACTCTCTCCATCGACAGCCGGTCATAAAACACCACGCGTCCCCGCTCGTCCTCCCCACGTTTCACCGACACCCCCGTAGCGATCAGCCGACTGTCGGGCGAGAACAAACAATCCGTGTTTGGGAACAAATTAAGCAGATCGTCGGCAACAAACAACGGCTGCTTAAACTTTCTCACGTCCCAGAGCTTCAGCGTATCGTCGCAGCCTCGCGACGCCAGCGTGACGTTATCGTAACTGAAGCAGATCGATGAGATGTCCGAGTTGAAGGTATGCGCGGTCATGTTCTTCATGGCGACGTTGACAAAGAGCTTTCTGTGGTCCCATATCTGGATGGACCCGTCCTGACACGCCCCCGCGACCCACTGGCCATCAGAGCTGTAGGCGCAGGCGGTGGGCGTCACCTTGCGACCCTGCACCGTCTTGGGCTTGATTACCTGCGACCAGCAACGCCACAATATTATTACAATAACAGGACACTGGCGCTACATTAATTAACAGCGTGAAAGAGAATGGCTGCTTAAGCAAATGTAAGCCTGTTATAAGTTTCAGGTTCCAAAGATCCAATCTAGCTGATTAGTTCCATGTGAAAAAAAAAACTATCCAATATAATATGGCTAAAAAATATAATCTGATTCAAGTTTAATATTTCAAACTTGTTCAGTTAAAGACTTATGATTAGCTTGAGGCCTCAAAATGGCTACTTTGAATGATGAATGCCTGATCAAGATTCAAAAAAAGTTTCAATAACATGGGTGCAGCAGCATGTGCATGAGGCAGCATTATCCGCAGCCACTTATTTCTGAACCCACTAACACACGCAAGCTCCGCTGACCTGTTTATGTTTCTTGCCGTTGTTGACGTCCCACAGCCGCAGCGTTCCGTCGTTGGAGCAGGTCATGAACTCTGACCTGTCCTTGGGGTGCCAGCAGCCCGCGTTGAGCATCGCCGTGTGTCCCTTGGTGCTCGCCATATCGACGATGTACTGGTCGCCCTTGATGCACTCCATCACCTGAATCAGAGAGAAGCAACGTGACAAGTGTCATTAATCTAAATGATGGGAGATTCGTAGTTTAAGGACCGTGTGCAGTAACAAAAACTATTACAATCCGGTTCAGTGCCTCGGCCTCGACTTAGCAAAGCGAATAATTTCTTTAGTCGCCTTATACAACTCGCCCAAGGAGCTCTGGGCTGCAAATCAATTCTTTGTTCCCTAGCCTGCTGGGAGTGTTAATCCAATTGGCTCATTACCTTGACGATAATTGCAAATTGTACACTTAGGCCCAGTTGTTCAATAGAGAGTTACTTGAACCATAGTTGAATGATCCAGGATTATTTGAATAACTCCCCACTATTGGCGTGTTATTCAAACAATCCTGGATCGAATTTGCGCGATCTGATTGGACCGTGACGTCATTTTTGTTCTTTGATCATTTAAAACCAAATAACTCCCTATTGAACAACTGGGCCTTAGATTGACTAATTCATAACAAAATTTGCTACGACTGTTGTTTTGTAGGGTTAATTTGTAAATATACAAACAATAACTGACACTGCATCCCATGCAAAAAAACCCTCAACGCATGATAACAAATAACTGACCAAAAATTGAATTAAAAGACAGCACTTTTTTCATAACTGATAGAATATCTGTAATGTTATAGAACACATTCATTCCAACCACACCAACATTATCATCATTATCATTCAAGCTAACTTCATTTGTTATAAAGCTCTATATATATTTTTTCTGCCAGTGCATGCCCCCACCTCATGCGCGTCTCGGTCAACAATCTTCGCCTGACTGTTCCCACTCAGCACCAGGACCACGTCGCCCGTCGTGCTGAACTTGAGGTCGCGTATCGGGTGCCCGTCACACGGCGTGATCGTCCTGAACGACTTGAGCGCCGCATCCATCCCGGCAAAGTCCCAGAACCGCACGTCGTAGTCGTACCCTCCGGTGACGAACCGCGCCCCCGCCGGGTCAAGGGTCAGACCGGAGACGGTCTTGGCGCCATGCTCGAACGTGACGGATTCGGCGCAGGGGAGGCGAGACAG
This sequence comes from Chamaedrilus cognettii, assembly GCA_034695025.1. NCBI lineage: Eukaryota > Metazoa > Annelida > Clitellata > Enchytraeida > Enchytraeidae > Chamaedrilus > Chamaedrilus cognettii. The sequence goes on from JAQIWG010010405.1 coordinate 6,535, forward strand.
CGGCGTGTCATCCTCGGCAGTCTCATCATCTTCGTCGTCGCTTGCGTAGTCATCTTTATCTACGTCGTCATTGTCATCTTTTTTATCATGATCCTCATCATCATCCGGATTAGGCCGATTTGCAATATGTTTTTTTAAACTCTCATCATTGTCCACAATGTCGATCTGCTGAAGCGAAGATTGAATTTCTCCAGTGGCGGAAGAAGGAAGTTTCACCGCTTGCCGAATGTTGTCTGGCATAGGGGGCCCTATGAAATCATCATCACTGTCATCATCATCGGGCTTGATTGCCAATTGTTCCTTTTCATTACTTGACGAATGCGAAGCGGTTGCTGTTTTTTCATTCGTCGCAGTCGACGACACCGGAATGAATTTTGAGCCGATAGCTGCGGATACAGCAGCATCAGATTTTTCATTAGCAACACTGCTTGCTGGCTTTACGACCCCCTCGCCTTTACTGCTTCTGGCAATCGAAGCGGCTGATTTAGCGACACCCTGGCGTAATATATTGGTACCCTGGGGTGATTTAAACTTGTGCAAGGGTTTTTCAGAGTCCTTTTTAACTACGATCTCGTCCTCTTCCCCAGCCGGCGAGATGATCTGGTCGTCTCCAAAGTTTGCTGAACGTCGGTCGATTGCCGAGTTGACGGTCGTCTGAAAAATTTCCATGAAGTCAAACTGGCGCGGTCGCTTAACCGCCGTCTTTTCCTTGCGGTCCAGGGACGGCTGGTCCTCAGGGGAGGACATCGTACACTGAAAATGCACACAATGTACGGTATGCAGTTTTCACAAAAAAAATTCAGCTTATATACAAGGGAGAAGGACGACACCCCGACGACTGATAAGATAATAAAGGTTCATAATCGTAAGCATCCAAATTTCGTCAACCAAACGTAAGTGTATTTTTAGAAAATGGTAGATCACATGAAAGGAATTGTAAAATCAGTGAGTAAGTATGGTGTAAGAATTGTGTAAGTACTATGCAGCCAAAATTGGTTAATTCAAAGAGTTGAGGTTAGAGAGCAAAGTTTGAGCGTTGTCATTTTCACGCGTCAATCATTACTTTTTCTTCCGCTGTTTTCTCGCCGTCAATCTCCCTCCCCTTTCGGCGAACTAGCGAGCAGGGGGTGAGGGGAGGAGGGGGGAAGTGCTCCGTGAAAGAATTCCTTGAGCGAGGACCAAGTTTGTGGGAAGCTCAATTGCTTTTCCTTGCCGAACAAGAAATTCAAGCACCATACGTGTGTAAAATCCAAGTGAGAAAAATATCCTAAACCACATCGAACACTGTGAGAAATACTTATGAACTTTGAGAAAGGCATTAGTCACATTTTGATTACAGTGATTGTACGAAAATTATAGGCTTACTGCGCCGGTTCTGTTGTGTTTTGAGCAGCGTAGCCCTTGAAGCCCTGTTGTTCGATAGAGTTATTTGGTTTTAAATAATCATAGAACAAAAATGACGCCACGATCCAATCAGATCTCGCAAATTAGATCCAGGATTGTTTGAATAACACACCAATATTTGTATACCTTGTTTACCTGTGATTTTATTTACACTGTGCAAAAAGGTCATGCATGACAAAAGCTAAATACTCTACAATCCTTGACCTATACAAAGTCTTCAATTAATAATAGGCTGTACTGATAAAAAATCAAAAAAATCACATGAATCAACTTGATGCATGCATAATGCTATTAAGATCCAAGCCCACAGAACAACGTCATCCAAGTCCGGACCCAGGTGATCTTCCCCCGGCAGCGTGTACCGAATCGCGGCTGCGTTGCCCCGTTGGATAGCCATAGCCAGACACTGTCGTAGGAACGAAGTTGAGCGCGCTTCTCCTGTTAGAGAAGCCATCCGTCCTCCCAGCTCTGCGGTGAGCTCCAACGCATCCGCCCCCCATGCTCCCAGCGTCTCCACGGCGACCGACGCGAAGTTGTACGTGGCCGTGAATTCCGCATACTTTACTCGCTTCAGAGCTTCCGCTGCAGACGCTGACGTCCCCGACGTCATTGCAGATTGCTTGACGTACGACGGGGCGAGAGTGTCAGGACAGGTGAAGTCCCAAATGAGGCATTTGCCTTTCGACCATGGTATCATTGTCGCGCCACCAGGCCTCTTGCCGTCCCCTCTTAGAAGCCTGGGTGGTTCCAGCTCGGCAGAAGCTTGGCAGCTGCGAAATGCGCGGACAATTACATCGTTCGCCAGTCTGTGACGGCCTGCGCTGCGTCGACAAGCGGTGGCCGTTGGATTTCACCGGTGCCCCGCACACGTATGTGTGTTCACGAACGAGAGGTGCGCCGAGTTGAGACCGATTGCTGTGCGCACCTCGTCGTTTGATAAGCGAAGGCCGAGTGAGGCTGATGGGAGGGCGTGAAGCCAGGCCCCGGAGCCTGTCGAGCCCACTGCAAGGAGTCTAGCCTTATTAATGTCGTCAACATTTTCTACGCCAACGATGCGATGTAATCACAGACGGGTTCATCCCATGCTCACTGAATTCCAGTAGATTCTTTACGAGGCTCGACAAGCCCTCCAGCTGTCCGCCACGCAGACAGCGCGTCGCTCAACGCAGGGTCTGCTGCGTCATGAAGTCGAACAGGAAGCAGATTTTATATCAAAGAAGTCGTCGCTGAGATCGATGCCAGGAAAGTAGAAGGAGCAACAACGACAGCACTGCGTACTCCAAGACCGCCCCATCTGACTGGAAGTGTGGCTTGACGTCCAGCAAACTCATCAAATCGAACGTTAGCGCACAAGGCAAGTGTACGATTGACGAGGCTGTCAAATTCCAGCAAAATTGAAGAAGCAAAGCATGGGGAGCTACGCAAAGTGTATAGAAGTTTGGGAATTGCAAGGAAATTTCTAAGAAGAAAAATGGCTTCATGGGCCGACATTTTGGTGAGACGGGGAATTGCCAGTTCAAGCTTAGACACGTAGAATGAAAGTATAGCGTTCACGCTAAGGTTATGAGTTGATCGAGAAAAGGTCGAAAGTCCAAGAATTTTACAATTGTTGAGCTGAACGCCGACAGCCAACGCGTCGATCTCAATGCGATGAACTGCATTGATGATCGAGTCAACTAAGCCCAATATATTTCTCCTTAATCAAAACATTGTTTGAATATCAACCGTAGTGGTTCAATTAATGCATATTTGCTACCTATAGGCCTAATAAGCAATGAGTTTATTTCATCCACACCAGCCGCCTTATTATCCTTAAGCCCGCTAATTGCTTTCAAAATTCTCCCTTCATTAATTTCTACATTTTCCATCAAACAATTTTTACCCTCCATGACCTTACTATCGATTAGTGGAAAATTATTCAAATTTTCCCTTGTAAAAACTGTAATCGTTTCAAATATAACTCATCTCTTTACTGCTTGAGACAATATTTCCATTTCCATCTTTTTGTAGTATAGAGGATAAAGAGGACAGGGAGGATATGATATTTATACAGCAGCTCCAAGGCCTTTGCTCAGCGAGCAA
>JAQIWG010010406.1:0-10019 GCA_034695025.1 Chamaedrilus cognettii
TGCGGCCTCCTCTGCTCCTCCTCCACTCCCAATCATATCACCCAGGTAACAGAAACTACTAACACACTCCATGTTACTTCCCTCATCAAGCACCAGATGCTTCTCGTCCTCTAGCTTTTTGCTACTGCCAATACCACTTCTACATACAGAACACTGAAAAAGGACATCCTTCAATCCTCCCTCCCTCTTCCTTCAATCTACATTTGATTTTGATACACTTTTTGTGAATCCACTTCCTGCGCTTGGGACATTGAATTAGTTACAATACTTGTTTCAGTGAAGTTTGGAAGTTTATATAGCTTATTTCAGTTACATATACAGTAACACTGACTGACGATAGATGTATCCTGACGCTTTCACAAGTTTAGTATGAAGTAGTAGCAACGATTGAAGTATAACTTGCGCTGCTGAGCTTATCATAGTTGTATCCTGACATTCGGACAGTTTTCTGAACACCCAATACTTGTTTTCTGATGAATAGCGAGAAAACTAAGCCTTTGCCAGCTTTAATTTTAACACCATTCGATGCACCGCGGTCGAATTAGTCCAGTAAAAAAAAACGATTTTGGAAAAAAATACAGTTACCATACTTGTATTCTACGCAAGCGATATATTGAAAAATAATGCAAATTTCACCAGAAAATACAATTGAAAATTCAGTTTTCACCAGATTAACAGATAAAAATTGTATTGTCAATTTATCCATTTGTAATAAAAGTGATATAAAATGTGTAACTTTGGATTCTAGATGCAAGCATTGTAACGATTTATAAAATACAGCCAATGAATTGTATTGTGGATGCTATGTAACACGATAAGCACAGGCCTACATCATTTTCATCATGTAACGACAGACAGATGAAATAGGCAGATGGAATAGTGAAGGCATATCTTGTAACAATTACAATTAAATTTATTTACATGCTTGTTTCTTTTTTTGGCAAATCATAAAAACAAATGGACCTGACGATCGACCTGAAACCCAAAATATAAAACCTCACGACATTTTGTCCTCTGAATCGTAAGAAAATCTCATTAATGGCCTTAACTTCAATTAATTTTAAAATTAATTTAATGACCTTTTTGATTGACTTGGTAGAAACCTGGATACAGTGCAGAAATCAAAGAGGAGTCTCTAAAGGCCTATGAGTACCCGAATGGTACAGCCTGGGAGAGCATGTTCCAGCAAGGCATCTACGAACGACCATGAGCCACACAGTATGACATACAATCGTACACTTAGATCTGTCATATCAACGCACCCATTCAAATGTTTTATTGCAGTATTTCTATATTAACCTGTCATTTTGGTATTATTTCATAATATCTGTTTCATATGCGTGATAGATTGTAGAATTTGATGTTTAAAAAAAATGTTTTCTGCTGTCCAATGTTATAGACATTTTTTAGCACTTAAGAAGCCGACTAGTTTAAAACAGAAAGCGGTTTAACATTTAAGCGTTTAACTCCTAATTTAATATATTAAGTGATACAAACTATTTCATATAATTTCTGTTGCTCCATGGACTTGACGGACTTGCATTTCGCAATAGTTGAAATAGAATAGCAATAATGGAATAATTGTAATAATTGAATAGTTGTAAGTTACAATTACTTAAATTACAACAGGCTTAGAAAATGAAGATCGCTATGCCGTAAAAATTATATGTTTGTTCAATGTTCGCTAAATTGACGGTCCAGATATTCAGTCCAGATATTCAACGGTTCGCTAGCAACTATGTCTAATCACTGTTTTCTGTTGGCTCTTTATGGATTGTCAATAGCAAGTGAGCTAAACTACATCACATCAATTGTTATTATGCCTTCTTTTTAAATGAACACATTTTAACAATTGCTATAATACAACAATCATTTAAGACAATAGCTTAGAAAAGTTGAAAATTATCAACAAATATTAGTAGAATATTGCATTTTGCTATATGCAAGACAAAAAACATGTTCAATATAATCTAAACCTTTAGTCGCCTATGCTAGCCTATAGAAATGTATATAATGCATTCATATAATTTATATGATGCACAGTGAACTTGTCTTTAAAGTACAAAAGAACGTGCAAAATAAGGTCATGCAAGCTCAGTAATTACATGTTGGCTAGCGTATATATTAGTTTCTATTAAACGCATCGACATTCTACACAATTTAAATATACAATCAATGGTCTATGTGGCAGTTTTAAGCTATATTACCAGCTCACAAAATAAAAATTGTTCCTACCAACAAACAAAAGCTTGAACTAGCTTTAAGCGTAGTAAGACAAAAATGATGAACTCTAAACACATCATCTAATGATAAAGCAAAGCATAATCTCAGTTACCGATACCGTGACAGACAGTCATGATTAGCTAGGCTACTATACGAGTTTCAGCATTAAATTCATAATTTACGATTTTGATTATGAGCTTGAGGCAGATATTTGGCTCCAAGTGAGATGTCACCTGATTGCAACATGGTTCACACGCTTAAATTAACAGCGTTGCAAATGGATATGATTGCAGTTGGTCTTTAAGACTATCGTATAACTATGAAACACTGCATTTGTGTATATGCATTGTCGACTTTACTATCAGCTTTAAATACAAGTGCATGAAAGTTAAGCAGCACTGCAATGCTACACAAAAGAAAGCTAAGAATTGCAGTAGTGTACTTGTGGCCATAGATTACTTGAAGACAACACATAAAATACTTATAATGATCAAGATTTAAATATGTCCGCAATAGCGTTAAAGAGCTTAAAAATCTCGCATGTGTTAAGATATATTTTAAGAATCAATGAATTTATACACAAAATTAGACACTGTGAAACCAGTGCCATCAATGTTAAATCCATTAAATGTATAATTTTTGGCTAATGGGACTCATCCATTAATAACTGAATTCGTCCAATTCAAAATCCTAAAATACTTTAAAACAAGCATAGAGGTCCACAAAATACTGACCACACTAAATGACCTTGTGAAAGGAACCTCCACTTAGTAATTTTGAAGACCCACTGCATTCCACAGGATGCTAGGCCGCGCATTAGTTTATTTCAGTTCCAGTGATACCACTCAAGCATCAAGCGGTACTTTCTGTTGATGGTCGCTGAGGCTTCTTGTCCCTAAAAAAAAAAACCCTTAGTAGATTTATTTAATTTAGCACTACAAAATCAAATGTACTCCTTTTATCAAAAATATGCGCATTGTAAAACAACAAAACACTTGTAATGTATTTAATTTAATTCTCAGTTTTTCAATTTTAAAATAAAAGTGGCATCTTTACTTGAGTTACATTCCCTTTCCCCATCGTCTGAGTTCTCCGTAGATAATGAACTGATGGTTGCCCATGAAGAAAGAAGGTCCCTACAAGTGTACGACGTCTTTGATCGCCAAAACGGACTTTAAACGCGCTACTATTTCTGAGCGCCGGTGGAGTCTTACCGCTTGTGCTTTCTGCGGAAGGTGTCTGAGTGGATGGCAGAGGATACGAGAGGTGCGAGCTGGTCCTTGATCTGGGCGTAGTTGCGCTCCAGTTCGCGCTGGTACTCGCGCTGGTCCGCACCGATGAGCGTGCGGTTCTTGTGCAGTGCATCGCTGCACCTGCACCCCAGCATCGCGCACCATTTTTGCACCATTATGCACCCACCTCCCCACTGGTCCACGAGCGACGAGTCGAAGTCAACGAAACTATTTAACCGACAGCACGACTTACAAAGACACCAGCCGAAATGAATAGCTGAATGTAGACATTTAGCTCTAGGGTTTAAACTAAATTTCTAAACTATTACAAAAAATAACCCCTCAAAAAACATCACTAGATTATGTACCAATTCACTCGTTATTTTTACTACAAGCCCCCCCCCATAAACAATCAGAAATTTATCATATCACGACGTACCGTACCTCGATTGACGGATAAGAAGAACTAACTTTTTCATGAAGTCCTTGAAGCAGCTGCGCAGCTTGTTGTGATGCTTGCTCGGCATCTCTGCGTCCCTCATCAGGGGTGCGAGGAACACTTGTGCCATCTCCACTGGGCCCTGAACCAAACATAACAATTAACTTTTTCTTCTTCTTAAAAATGTAAGTACCGTGTGTGAGTAACAAAGACTATTACAGTCCGGTTCTGTGCAAGAGGGCTGCCACAGAACTGTGCTCCCCCTTCTTCAGTCGCCTTTTACGACTTGCCCGGAGAACTCTGGGCTGCAAGTCTATTCTTTGTTCCTTGACTTGCTAGGGTATAATAGGCCACAACTGATAATAAACCATAACCAAAACTAACCATAACGGTCTTATTTTTATTTGCCAGCAAATACAAATATAAAAAAAAAATTGCCACACTATTCAAAAGTGTAGAAATAAGACAATCTCAGTCGCACAAACCAGCGGTGAGATACTTATCTACTAAAACTTTAAGTAGGCAAATGTTAGCTCTAAAAAAATTCTCAGACATAACACCTGGCAATCTGATACGTCGATCAATAGTATCACTTTATGATGATGCAAAAATAATGATAATATAGTCCAAATAATTGACCAATGAAACTTACAAGTGTAAAAACAGTGTTTTATCGCACAAAATTTAGCAAATTTTACCATAGCAACGCTATGGCAATGCTCCAGTTTATTTAATCGTGAATGATCATCACCCCATCAAGTCGGGGAAAAAAGAATAGACTTGCAGCCCAGAGCTCCCCGGGCGAGTCGTAAAAGGCGACTAAAGAAGGGGGGAGCAGTTCTGTGGCGACCCTCTTACACAGAACCAGACTGTAATAGTCTTCTTTACGATCCTTAAACTAAACAAAAAGAAAAAAATATAAATATAAATTTAAAATCGTCACAGCTGGAGTCGGACCTGGTTAACGGTGGTGCCGAGGCAGCCCTGCATGACCATCTGGAGCATCTTAGGGTCGGGGGGGATCTGGTGCAGCGCCACGCCCAGCTCCTTCGTCTTCTTCTGGATGTCCTCGATAGCGACCTCGATCGGAGTGAGAATCGTCTGCAGACACAATTTCTCATCACAATCATGCAATCTCAATATACAATCAGTGAGCACAATCGGCGTCTCAGGATGCCAACAAATCATACACACATATCAGTCCAGGCATTCAGACACCAGATTCTAAAGATTTCGACGTCGCTTTAATTACACTATACGTATTACGTATGCAGTGCTATTATTTTCATGGCTGCTGTAGACACTGGCATCTCGAGACGACAAAACGTCTGGGTCCTGGTGTCCGGACGCCAGAAAAAAGATTCAGCAGAATCCCCATATCTGAGAGTGATGTAAGACTAGAGTTGCCTGCCTGTTCCCGCGCGATAACGTGGATCCTTGTCTTGATGTAGGGGAAGGAGTGCGACGTGGTTAGGACCGTCTTGCGCTTGTACTGCTCCTTCAGTTCTCCGTGCGCACGACCGTCTTGTGTGAACGGCGTCGCGTACATGAACCGCTCTACAACACACCCACCATGTATGACACACCCCGCGTACTAACCGCTCTACAATGAACCGCACTACAACACACCCGCGTACGTAACCATTCCACAACACACCGAGCATACACGATAAACATAATGTGATAAACAGCTCTACAATGCGCCAACCACGCTGGGCTTCAACAAATAATACGGGTAATCTATTTTTAATAATTGCCAACTCTTCATCACCAACTCTATCACAAAGATTTTCACCCGGGACCATTCCTGGATTCATTATAAAGATTGCAATGGTATAATTCTATAGTTAAACGTGAGTCTAGTCAATATGATAAATTTGTATTGAACAGATGATAAACAGAGCAGGCAATAACTGACTGATGTTGTAGTTCTTGTCAAAGAACTTGACTCGATCTTTCATTTCGTAGAGATCAAAGTACGGCTCCACGTACGTTATCTGAATGTACGCCTGCACAGCAACCAAACGTGCGCAGCTCAGCATACCTGTCTTGTTTTGTTTTTAAAGAAAAAAAAAAAACCTACTCATTAGTAACGCACAAATGGATCAATCACACGTGCCGAGTTAACAAAATAATTTCGATTAAATCCAAATGCGGTCACGTACAATTCAATTGTCCAAACAAGACATTGCCGTGAATAAAGCCAAAGCAAGATTGTGAAAATACAGCATTTATCTTTTCATATATCATTTAATCATTTATGGAATAATTATTTGTTTGTAGTGTGGCTACCTTCTCAGGGTTTAGTTGAAACTTTTCCACCAAGTTGGAATCCTTGATGATTTCGAAGAACCCCGCACCAAACTTGTCCGAATAAAACGACTGAAACATTTAGTCAATGCATTACAGGTCAAACAAAAATATATATTACATGAAAATCATCAAGGCAAAACATAACAGCCAACAAAAACTTACATATAGTTTCAGAAACATCGAATTGAAGCTCAAAACTCAGCCAGTCGCCGAAATCTAGCTGATCAAAATGAAATACCCTAACATATCATATATCGTTGATAATACGGCATTAACCTCGAGGCGATGAGAGATTTCGGAGAGCTTAGTGATCGCTGGCTCCTTGTAAATGAACTCGTGTCCATTCAAATCTCCAAAACGAGATCCGTAGAAGCCAACTCGAAAGTACGTTCCAAACACTCTCTTTCCATCCTGGGCCAGCCAATCAACGAAGTCAATTACAGTATGAAGCAGCATGCGCAACTATCGTAGAATAGAATATATAATATCCATACCACACAGTGTATGTTACCGAGGTGTCATACGAAGCAGACTATTATTAAACTTTCAGGGGATCTCCTCAACATTACCTTGGCTTACGAAGCAGGCTATTACACTTTCAAGGGATCTTAGTAACACTACCATGGCTTTTTCATTTTGAAAGTTCTATAAGGAGAACGAATGTTGTAGAGAACATATCAATTTCTTCATCAATCCAAAAGAACGAAGCAAAAAGGAATTAAATTACAAAATTGACAACGACGTTGTTATACACGACCGCAGCTCAAAATGACAAGAAATAAATTTGGTTACGAATAAAATAGTTACGGTAGTACACTCAATATAACGCAACGAAAGCAAAGAACACCATTAGTGCAAGACAGCAAGAGAGGAGTGGCTGACATGTTTGATGATGTTGGTGAAGGCCTCCTGCAGTTTGCCGTGTATCACAGCCAGGCGCTTGTAGTCGCGACTGTTCTCATAGATCGGTATCAACACCTTGTACACGCTGTTGACACCCTCAAATATCCCCGCCTACATACACACAGCGCAAAGCCGACAGAGATTAAGGCCGGGTTTCAAACTGTTAATATTTATTAACAGATTTTTATTCTGAGGTCATGACGTCATCACACCCAATGAGCGCGCTGAAAGCCTGATCAATGATTAAATTAACGCCATGCTATTGATTATTGTGGATTAAATCTTGGATTAAAACTTTAAAACTAAATGGAAAAACCTGGCCTAAGTCTAAAACTGAATCTAAAACAATTAACACATTGTTAAAGCAAGCGGAACAACAGTAGTACCACCCTAGCGTGCTAGACAGCATGTCGCTGCAGTCAATTTTTATCCCAAGTCAAAACATAAAAAGAACAATTTAAAAAAGAAAATAATCACTTTCGGCAGGAGTCAAATGTCAGCCACGCAAAAATTACCGTACACCCTTGCTGGTGTATACGAAATGCTCTCCAGATCTAGATAGATGTTACAAGGAATGTGTATATTAGCGGAATATACACATTCCCAAGGCAACATTACACATAATCAGTGCGCATACAGTGTTGAAGGTGGTGGTCGCCTGTTCAAGCAAGCCGACGAGCCCCGACTCACTGAAGAACTTGCCCGTACAGATCCCCTCCTCATCAGGGGAAACCACGTCCTCCGACACCGCGCTCTCCTCCAGCACGTTGCGCGATATATGCTGAACACACGCGACACAAATATGCGGCATTTTATTTCGAGAATTTAAGGGCCGTGTGTAGTAAGTTACTTACTACAGTGATGACTATTACAGATGACTATTACAGATGACTATTACAGATGACTATTACAGTCCAGTTCAGTACCTCGACCTCGCCTTTACCAAGCAAAGAACCGCTCTCACCTCTTTAGCCACCTTTTGCAATTCATCTGGGGAGCTCTGGGTTGAGATAAATTCGTTGTTCCCCGACCTGCAGGTGTGTGGCCACAAATACGTGACACACGGCACATTGCAACACATATGCGCCACACACTAGCCAGCATCGAGTGTTACGGTCAATGCATAACCTACGACTATACATAAATAATCAACATATAAATTCATTAAATGCCTGCATTACAGAAAAAAATTCAGGGATCAATCAATCGATCAAGGAATTCAAAGTACATTGCAGAAATATATCGATTACCTATTTCCATGACACCTGTTTATCAAATGATTACCTGAAGCGAGGAGTGATTATACCTAGACAACTGACTGCGTACCTGCATTGACAAGTGCTCTCCAATACCTGCATAACTGATGACTGCCTATCTGTACATGTATAATTTATTATAATGATTACTGCATACCTGGGGACGGCTTGTCCCAGTCTACAGAGTGAGGCATAAAAAATAACCCCCTAGCGAATTCGAGATAACTCGGCCAAAAGCAAATATATTTCTTTGAAATTGTCGGGGATTGTCGCTGAGATAATTTGACACAAGGTCCCCAAATTTCAAACGAAAAGATTAATGCGTTTAAAAGTTATGAAAGTTCTTGTAAACAAAATCGAAAAATGAAATCAACCACACGTTAAAGCGGCTTGAGTCTTTTACGTTACAAAATAGCGTCTCCGTAACGGAGCGCTTTGATTCCCTTTGAATAATTTGATGATCCTGAAAAGGGCCGATTTTTGCTGGCAAACTAAAGCTAATGTTCAAAGTGGCCACCGTCTCCGCTAATGCAGACCTTGAGCCTTTTCCTGAAGCAAGTACAGCTTTGTCGATAGGTGCCTGCGGCAGGTCAGTCCAGATCGCCTCCAGAATCATCCTGAGTTCTGCCTTGTCCTTTGGCTTTGGCCTGTGAGTCCAGTACCTTTCAAGCATCGCTCCCCAGACATGATAGTCAAGTGGATTTAGATCTGGAGAGTTCGGAGGCCATTCATTTTTGTTGATGAAGCCTGGGCAGTAACACTAAAGCCATTCCTGCAACTGGCGTGCAGCATGAGCTGGTGCGCCGCCTTGTTGAAGGATGAACGCGGGCGGCGCAACGTTCTGGCAGTCCTCAATCAACGTTACATGCATCATCCCCCCATCCCATGTATGGTAGTCTGGCAAAATAGGTCCTGCCAGTTTAACGACGAATTTCGGAGATCGGCAGGCATCAAAATGCTATTTGCAGGCATAAATGTGTTAGTTAAAACGATTTATAAAGTCTTTTTTTGGTAAAAGTTTCATAACTTTTGAATGCAAGCAGATTTGCAAGTGAAATTTTCTGAACTTGTGCCAAATTATCTTCGCTACAATCGCTGAAAATATGAAGCAAAAATATCCATTTTTGGCTGAGTCATCGCGAATCTGCTAGGGGGGTATTTTTTTTGCCGCACCCTGTATATATAAATCATTTATTCACCATCAAGGCAGAACACAATAAAGAAATAGAAACTTAAATAAATTTAAAATTGATGTGTGAGCTAAATTGGGTGAAATTCACAATATCAGGTGATAGACTTCACACAATTAACGAAATAGTCATTAATGATACATGACGAGTCGAGCACTAACGACTGCGTTGATACTTTGTAAGAAGCAGCTAGTCGTGACACTTCACCATGGCCTGATAAATAATAAAGCGCTCTCAATATGTAACAAGGACTTAATTGCAGCGAATCCAAAAAATTTATTTGCGTAGTGCAACAACGTGCTCCACTGGCAAATAGCCAGTGTAGAATTTACATTGAGTAGTAATTTTGGTATCAAATGTGTTAAAAAAAATTCTGAAAACTCTGCTCCAAGGATAATCAAAATTCGAAATATTCAGTTTTAAATCAATAGAGTCAAGCTCATCACTGCAGATATCAATCATA
>JAQIWG010010407.1:0-10018 GCA_034695025.1 Chamaedrilus cognettii
CATTAATTTTGGACTGAACTTCTGAAGGTTTTTTTTCAATGCTTTTGAACATTTAGTCCGCGTCGGTGCCGATCGGAACTTTAACTATTTTGACCTAATTTGACCCCCTAGATTTTTTTTTTGAAAAATCATAATTTTCTCACATTTCCTATCTGGTAATGATCACATTTAGTGAATTCAGATTTTTTAAAAATTTAAAAAAATTAATGCGCACGATAGAGGGTTAACCATAGTAACTAGGAGATATACCTAATTATATATCAAATCAAATCAAATTAGATCAAGAGATCAAATAATTACGAGATGAGAGCAGACCAGTCTACGTCGATTCACAAGCAAACCCGTTAACTAAGCTAGCTAACTGCTTTATTGCTGCTATTTACATGCCAGTAGGCCTCTTGCTCTATAGTCTATAGGCTAAAATGGAGAGGATACAATGCATAGGCGCCGGAGCCATGGTCAATACACAGGATGAGCCCGTGCTCCTCTACTTTTTAAAGAGAAGACCGGAGGGGGGGGGCACACTCAACATGAGAACAAAGTTGAACATGGGTCGTTAAACGCTGTCATCAGACCAAATGCTATATTGATACGTAGGCCTATAATCTTCTTAAGCTGTAGGCCTATGGACATTGATTACACGTAGGCCTACCTGCAAGAATGCATTTCACTAAGTAGCTATTTCGCCTAGTTAAACATGTAGAGATATTATAGACAATCATTACTTTTAGACGAAGTTTTTTTACAGTTTCTTCAGCACAGCGGCGGTTCCAGAAATTCTTGGTGGGGGAGAGAGGGATAACTCTCACCAACCGATACTTTTTTCCTTCCGGCGCAACTCCCTTAACTTGATCAAATATAGCTCCTCATGCTAGTGAGGGGGGGGGGGTGACTGCCCTAATTGCCTTCATTTTTCATGTTTTAGCTCCAGTTTCACTATTTTTATATTTAAAAATTAACTTAACATGCTAGTGTGGGGGGGGGGGTAAATCCCCACTCATGTTGTTGTTGTTATAGCCCCTTGCATGAAAGCCCCTTGCGGGGACAAGGTGATGCCCCATTGCACCAGCTGATGGTTCCTGGTGGTGGTTCCACCGTAGATTGGTGGGCATCGTAGGAACACCTGTGGCTGACAAATTTAAACCACCCTTGCCAAACGGTGCACGAAGTGACTCAAAATCGTTACCGCTGACGGGATTCGAATTGCCGTTGAAAACCACTGCCGCACTCGTAATCCGACTACCAGCGACTTGGATCACTCGGTCACAACTCTTCGTCCTGCCCAGTGGTGGCAGCAGGGGCAGGGCTAACGGGCACAGTTTAATGTCATGCCCGGGACAACCCCTCTCATCTCCAACGGATAGAGTCGCATTTGCTTCAGACATATATAATTATAGGGTAGCCTAATACATTACAAAGTAATGACATGTGTGAGAAAAACAATTTCTTTGAATCTTTCAATACATAACCTGTTCGTTACCCCTTGACCGCCAACGTGGTGTTCCGCTCCACTCCAGGAATATAATGCGTCGCAGCTAGTGACGAAGGCCTCTTTTTTCCGTGCATAACTATACATGCAGCTACCGAGAGGCACGGGCGGGGGATGCTGACGAAACTGTTTGTTTCATGACATACACAATATTAAGTTTGTTTATTTCTGACCTTACTATATTGTAACTTAGAACTTCCAGAATGATGCACTTAGCTCCGTATTTCAATATTTATTATCGTCATATTTTTTCGGGGGGGGGGGGGGGTGGAGGGCTGATGGTAGAGGCTCCTATGCAGGGGCACAATCTGATCACGCACAAATTCGAGCCATATCCTAGCATATTTAAAATCTGGTGGGTACTCATATTTGCTTGATCATAAAATTACCCGGCGGCTCTGTACTGACAGGGCAAAAGCTAGTTTTGCCCTGGATTTAGAAAACGTAATTTAATCATTTTTTGGGGAAAGGCTGTAGTGTGCAGAAGTCTATGTTTCGTGTTGCGCCACCCCTCCTCTAATTGACGCTACTTATAGCTTCAGGTCCATGATAGGCCTCTCGAGCATATCGATATCCAACGGCTCGTTAAAACGATCGTAAACGTCAAAATGGTTTAAATCGCAGAGCGTGCTAGTAGGTCCGCGGTTGATTGTGAAAGTCAACTCAACGGTTTGTCCACGCTGCGGACGTGCAGATGAATAGCTGGATACGGTAGTATCAGCTCAATAGAGATTAGGCGTATTCACTGATATTCGTCATATCCTAACTTTCGACACGTTAACACTCTGCAGGTTTGGGGTCTATGTATGTAGTGCATATTCCTGATCTATTATTGTGGGCCTGCTACTGTCACTAAAATTGACGGATTGGCCTGTTTAGAAAAGATGCTGCATGCCGGATAGCAGGCCTTAAAGTAAGGATTTAACCCATGTGGGTGGTTGTAAACCCACAATTTGCAGTTACAAATCTTAAATTAAATTAATTTATGTAGAGGAAATTAAGTGACAGTTATAAATTCGAAATGCATAGTTATGGATCTGAAATATGCGCGTTAATGTTGAAATGTGAAGTAGTAAAGTTCAGGTGAAAATGAACGAGTAGATCTATTGTTAATAGAAGGGCAATAGAAGGGCATCAAAAGTGGACCAGCACCGTTAAGAATGGCCTTTAAAAGTTTCGTCAGTACGTCCCCCCCCCTTCCCCCGCTTTCTCGAGCGTGCGGAGCGAAATAAGCTCTTCCTGGGTCTGGAAATTTATAGCCTACATGTAGGCTTATGTGTATAGGGTCAATAGGCCTATGCCAAAATAGGAAAAAGATAAGCTTTTTGTGGAATTGTGCAGTTATTAAAAACCTGGGCAAGATAAAAGGCCTGGGCTGATAACCTGGACTAAATGGCCTACCTTCAATGATTCTCAAGTGGACAATTGGAAGTTGGGTTTGAAGATATCTTCAATCCCAACTCTAAAGTGCCCACTTGAGAATTTTTGAAGGTATATGTAGACTACATTTTAGCCTTTAGGCCAGTGGTCTTCAACCTTTTTCGGTTCGAGGACCAATTTTTTTTCCAAGCTGTCTGAGGGCCGCACATTCTCGCGAAGCAAAATACGGGTGCTAAAGCTACCGTACTACAAATGTTCTATGCAAATGTAAGCATCTTAAAAAAATTTGCAAGCATAAAAAATCGCAATATTTTATATTAATCGCAAATTTGTCAATTTCCCCCTAAATTTTGCATCTCTTAAGATAATTGAAAAATTTACATGAAATTACTCAATGTTTAACTAAATGTTGTAAGTTATTTGCTAAAATTGTATTTTAAAACAAACTTTTGTGCAATTTACGTTCAATAATTACGACATTTATCGAACTAATGTGATGAGTCAAAGATAATAATTCCCCAGCAAAAGTGCGATAACTGAGTCAAAAGCGTATACTTTTTAACTTTCAGGGGTTTGTAGCAGAGATAATTTGGAACAAGACACTAAATTTTATTTTAAGGTATGTTTTGGTCCAAAAGTTATGAATGTTCAGGAAAAAGTTTTTAAAATCAAGTTGACTTAATTAAAGCGACTCTTTAAAGCCAACACAGCCTGGTAATTTTGCTTGTTGCTGGCCTGCAGCCGTTTCAGACGGTGTCCAGTGCCTTTGGAAATAGAATGTTGTACATGTAAGTGCCTTCGTCTTCAAATCTTGCTCACACAACTTTTTCAGTCCTATTTTTTCGCCTGCAATGATTGGTCATCTTAAACGCGTCCAACTTGCTGCGTTAACAAAATAAGGCTGTGCTTGAGCCGCACCGCCGCAGTGCAGTATAGCATGTTATGTAAGCATTGCATAGTAGGCTATCAATTTTTCAGGTCGGTAACATCACGAATATGCAATCTAGCACGATCACAAGAATTATCCAGCAACAAGTTCGCAATAACAACAACTTTTTGAAATTATGAGTTTAATATTAAAGCATCCTCAATTTTTTAGGCTACATGTAGTTAATTCAATTTCGTGAACTTTTGGCGACAACATTCATAACGTTTGAACCAGACAAGTTTCAACAGAAATTTGGTGGACTTGCTGCAAGTATCTCCTCTTCAATCTCTGCCAATACGAAAGAATAATATTAGTTTTGACTGCGTTATCGCTGTATCTCTTGGGGATTACGCTGTTATTTAGTTACTCAATATTGGTACCTCGATTCAACTGGAATAAGCGAAAAATGCTTGTAATAATTATAAAAGCTGAGCCTGCAGTGGCCCCCGGCCGCATGGAAGGCTTCGGCGGGCCGCATGCGGAACGCGGGCTGCGTGTTGAAGAACACTGCTATAGGCCTACCGGATATCAGCCTCGTTGTAAAGTGGACCAGAACACTGTGTGTATGCGTATACGCAGCTGATACGCATTGATTAATGTGGGTCAGAAGACAGGTGAAAAGAGAACACTGCAGCCTAAACTATAAAAATGAGTTCAATACTAGTGACATAATCTGAGTAAGTGCTCATAGGATAAACGAACTTACGAAGGTTGGCGTGTAAGAAATAAGAAAATGAGTGTAAGACAATTAAGCAGTGAGGAAGTCACAAACAGAGAACAGCTCTGCGAGACTTTCCCGCACGTTCCACACAGCGAGACTTTACCTCACGATCCACACCACGAGACTTCCTCTCACGTTCCACACAGCGAGACTTCCTCTCACGTTCCATATAGCGAGACGTCCCCTCATGTTGAGCAGATTACAGAAGAAGCTGGAGTTGGCGTACGACTACTTGTTGATCAGAGGGTCAGTGGCTCGTTGATCAGCAGGAGTCTCTCGGCAAAGGGTGCGTCAAGCAAGCTCCTCCGCAGCGGGACTATCAATCAGGTTCAACACAGCCATAGGTTAACTTCCCCGCACGGGTTACACAACAATGCCTTCCGTCGCGCTCCACACAGTAAAACTGCTCCTGGTGTTCCGCGCGTGCGGAAGCTCTCAGAAAAGGGTGCGTCAAGTAAGCTCACCCGCGGCGATACTTCCCCCCAGGTTCGATACACCAAGATTGGTCTTGACGTTGAACAGGAACAAGTTAACGAATCACCTGTTGTTGACCAAAGCACCAGCAACTTGTTGGTCGGCAGAAAGCTTTCATTAAATAGTACGTCAATGCGTTTGCTATTTTTAAGGTTAGGTTAAGGTTAAGGTGAGGTTAAGGTTAAATAATAACTCATTCATGCTATATTTGGTTTTGTTGTCTTTAATGAATGTCGCTAACAACTGCTTGCTGATCTCCTTGCTATTACTTACATAATAAGTAAGCATTGTTATGAGTAAGCCGTTGTTATGAAGACTAATTGAGGAGATTTTATAAATTTAATTCAGAGCAACGTACCTAGTGTTCTTGCATTGAAGTCTTTCTCAATTTGAGAGCGTTCATGAAAAATAACTCTGCTTGGAGGTTTTTAACGTAGATCACTGGATAATGTTTCAGTGGAATACTGAATGTAAATTAACCCGGAATATATCATAAGCCTAGTTACGAAGGTAACATGCCTGATGACTATTTTTAGATTATCTGTGCATCTTCAATAAGCATCGAGATACGCTGAAGTCAGACCTTGAGTGTCAATACGGCCTTATAGATCAGCTCATTAGCAAATTTGTCTTGACGCGCGAACAGCTGGCGAGCGTAGAGGCGCGAAAGTCGAATCGCTTCGATCAGAACGCCGCTCTGCTGGAGATGTTGAGTCAACAGACTGACGTGCAGCGATACGAGGATTTCCTCGACGCTCTCAGAGCCACCAACCAATCACATCTCGCAAACTACATCACTGCTGATAGCGGTATGTATGCGTGCTGCAACCAAGTTGATTGTAGTTTTAATCATATTTTTAGTGTGGAAAGGATAATATTTTGTCAAGCTGGAATGGAATAGGGGCACTTTTGAATTGGAACTGAGTGGGAGAGAAGTGAGTTAGTTGAGACGCAGCCAGTTGGCAGACGCTGATGTGACGTGACATGACGTTACGTCGATAGACGTTTGTGTAGCGCACGCTCATGTGCGTCCGTGCTGTCACTCGTCATGTTCTCCATACCCTAATAACCATTAACAATTTAAGTT
The DNA here is from genome assembly GCA_034695025.1 of Chamaedrilus cognettii. NCBI lineage: Eukaryota > Metazoa > Annelida > Clitellata > Enchytraeida > Enchytraeidae > Chamaedrilus > Chamaedrilus cognettii. The sequence continues at coordinate 6,080 of JAQIWG010010407.1, forward strand.
GTGTTTTTAGCTAAAAGAATTAAAAATAATAACCATTGCAAGATGACGTAAATTGGCCAATTTGAAAGCTATATTTGATAACTGAGGTTGTTCTCGGTGAGGCCTACGTCTTCGTCTTGAATTCCGCTGAGCTATCGACTTTAAGTATAGCCTAGCATAGGATCGAACTCTTCAACAAAATTGAGCAAACCCAGTATTTATGCAGGCCTTGTGATTTGAATCAAGCGCGTGCTTCGAAAAATCGACTCGCGCGCTTGAGCTCTCCCAATTGAGTCCTCCCAATTTTTTCTGCATTGCTCCTGCGCCCTCCGGCCTCCACTCACTTAAACGTTCTTGCCTCGCTGATTTGAACGCTCAATAATTGGAGGCCCCCAACATTTTTATTTCTTAGGTTTATAAGCTATTCATTTATGTTTCTATCGCATACTATGCAGATTCAAAAATCAAAACGACGATAGACCGTTATTTGAAAAGGAAAGGAAGACGCTGCTGACTTCACGATCATTCATGGTGGACAATATCTGCTTGCCTAAGCTACTGGATGAATTGTATTCCGAAGGATGTTTGTCGCGGCTGCAGCTGGCGGCCATCCGACAACAAACATTAGATGCTGACGGAATCAGGGAGATGTTGGATATACTTGAGCGGCGGAGCTTTGCTCACTTAAAACTGTTCATAAGAGGCTTGAGGGCAAGTCATCAGGAGCTAATTGTCACACAGCTAGAACGCAGTGGAGGTAGGCATATTTCTGATTCTACTTCGTATATTGTAGATATTTCAATTGTTTAGATGTCCAATTGTAGATTATTCAACGCTTTTGCAAAGCTGATTGCAAAGCTGATGTGTGCCAACTAGCTGTTCCTCTGGCGCTATTGCTGGTGACGTTTAGGACTTCTTCAAGTTGAAATGACACAACGGCACCTACGATGCAAGCAGACGATGTTTTTTCTTAGATTTGGATTATGTTCACATGACAGATTGAGGCCACGGAGGGACTCCGCATTATAGATTCAATATAGAATCCATTTTTATCGTTTACCTTCATGACATGCTTGGATGAGTTCACACGACAGATTGATTATTACCTCAACTTAAGTTAAGCTATGGTATTGCATTAATTTCATCTTGTATATCTTTTTTATATGATACAATAAAATTCGTTTAATTTGATTTGATTCGATAGTTTTACACTGTTCCAGCGGTGTTGATGGCCGATGCGATAGTGGATTCTGCGTCAATGGAGCAAACTTTGCAGATTCAACATCAGATAGTTAGCAGTTTTGCTCTACTGCCGAAGGACCAAAGAATGCAAGTACTTGATCTATTGCAGAGCATGGGTAATGTTGAAATAGTTTCACTGCATGAACGTAAGAGCATCCGCCTGTACATGCGCTGCCCGACACTGGAGGCGCTGCGTGCAGTGCGTCAACTCGCCGACTCGGATCAACTCAAGTCCATCATCGAGTCCTTCTTCAACCTTCTCTTGACTGACACTCACTGCGAGCAGCCTGTCCGCGTCAAACTGCTGTCTCTAATCAACTACTGCAGCTGTGAGCAGTATTTCAACAACGGTGAGGTTGTGTACATGTACAATTTATGTAGTTCACTGCGGCCGCTTTGAGCTTGAGTAAAACTTCTGACTCCACTACCGTTGTGGGCAGCAGCCTACATGCACTTCAAAAATGGTGGACCAAGAGATTAAAGCGTATATCATACTCATATGGGTCTAAATTTAGGTCTAGATAAGATTTTTAGACCTGAGTAAGACTGATTAGGGCTAGATCCATATTCAGTTTCAGTTCTAGATAATGATCCACTTACCTCCGGTCAAACTTAACTCCTAATTCTGCCGGGAAAATAAGGATGACCGTCAACAAAGCACGCCCGAAATGGCCCAGGGGCCACGTTCGCTCCACATGCATATCGCTCTATAGCTTTTGCGATCAAACTGCATAGTGCCATAGTACCAGTCTGCAGACTTTAATTGCATGTTCATTTAAATTAGACTATTTGTTTCTTTATAGCGTTCGACTTGATGGTGAATAAAAGAATATCATAAGTAAAACATGGAATACAGTTTTATATTTGTCCGCACCATCGCTATAACTACAAGTCCATCAGGGCATATTTTAAGGAGATGTGGCATCTGCATCATCTGAGTATCTGAGTATAACGTTCTTGACTCTGCATAGGCCTACAATGCTGCCTTTGCTAAAATATTTCCATCATATGACAAGCAAATAATTAGCAGTTGTCAATTCTACTGCGGTTTACTGCCTTTTTCTCTAAAAATTGATATTTAAAGGCTAAAGTTTTATGTCAAATTAGCTTCTATTCAAAAAGACTGTTCGGCGACTTTATATGTTGTGTGGTATGCAAGAATTCGATTCTGTATAGTTTTTTGGCTGAAAAATCAGTTATGCATGCAGGCTCTTGGACTCATAATATTAGAAATTCTTTTTTCAACAATATTGATCACTCATAGAACGAAAATACTATTCACGCACGCCTGTGGCATCATCGATGGTTGTGTAATATGCATATGCTGCATCTGTTTATATTTAATTTATGTTTTTGAGTTGTGTATTATTATGTTTCTTCTGCCGTGAGGTGAATAAAGTTCTATATATAATTCTTAAAATGCACGTTTACTGCATATTTCCTCAAATGATTTGTTACATGTATGTTAAATTTGAGATTCACAACTGCATAACAGTTACTGAGCATCCACTATACACTAAATTATGCCATGCAGTCTATTGACCGCTTTGTGGATTCGGGAGGGGGGTCGTGAGGGGGATTATCGGTGGAAACAAACGTTCAAAGATGGTGGGGACAATAGCTATTAGTCTACCCCACCGACCCTATCTGTGGTTAGGTCTACTGTCATGTGTGGACCTGTCAACGTGTTTGATGCACGCCCGCAAGCATCGCAAGTCAGTCAGAGTCATAGTCTCGTCATCAGTCTGATAGCAGCATGGATTTATTTGCAAAAGGTCTAGAGTTGACTGTGTAGGTTTCGTAGATATTGGTTCTTTAGCAGAAGTCTGTTCTAAAAAATTTTTAGATCCAGATTACATTCTATTCTATTACATTTGATTTCAGACGCTTCATCGATCTCAGCGGACGAAGTCCTTGTAAACCGCACTCTGAACCATTCATTACAGACTGATGTAAGATCATGAGATTCTCTATCACAGCTATCACATAAAAAGAATAATTATTTTAGGCTTCCTCCTGTTTTGAATAATTTAGCTCTATCATAGATTCATATGCCTCCTTTCTCCTTTGAATTTAGAATACACTACAGTCACTCTCGAGTGTTGTCCGATAGCATGAAATTTAAATATTAAATAAATCAGGCTGCACAGCTAAAAGTGTGGAGGTGATAGCCTACACTGTGCTGTACACGAGATGAATCGACATGTTTTAATAATTTTAGCAATAATCAGCGTCGGGGTATGTTTACTCCTCATCCAAAGCTACTTTTCTTTCCGAATTCACCTCACTCATTGAAAATCTAATCTCTTCTGCATCGGAACTAATTATCATTGGGGATTTTAACCTTCATGTCAACGACCACACTGCTCCTTATGTTACGCCTTTCCTCGACCTACTTGATACTTTTGGTCTGACCCAACATATCACTTTTCCCACTCACAACTCTGGCAATACTCTCGACTTATAACCCGCTGTACTTCCACTCTCGTCTCCTCCACTGATCATACCTACACGCCAATATCTGACCACGACATAATTATTTATTATTTCTACCCTCTCCATTCCTATAAATTCACGAGCCCCCCGCATAACAAAACAAATTAGACTTATCAACTCCATTAACACTATTGATTTTTTCACCGATATCCTTGCCTCTTCCCTGTTTTCTTCACCTGCTCCAACTCTTGAGCCTTACCTCGCACAGTTCACATCCTGTCT